>APFE030878867.1:6751-125988 GCA_000404065.3 Pinus taeda
CAATTGCTTATCTGCCATCCGTCTTCTCTATTGAGATTGTTCGGTCTCTTCTCAATCTCAAGGGCTTTCCTAAATTTTCGGTGATGGAACTGCGAAGCCCTAGCGATAACACTCGCCTCCTCTATATTATAAACCTAAAGGAATAATTATTATTTTATTATTTTTCTTATTTTTCTTAGGGTTTATATGCCTTGGGTTTATAATATTAGTCCCTTAGGTTTAATTTTACTCCCTTGGGTTTATTATTCCTTTAGGTTTATAATATCAATCCCTTGGGCTTATTATTCCCTTAGGTTTATAATATCAATCATGGTCAACCATTGTCAATCATAGCCAACTACGTTTAAGCATGGTTGAATGTCGCATTGTGACAAGGATTGTCTCAGCATGAAAATAAACCATGATCAACTATGGTCCAAGGTCACATTGTGACAAAGATTGCATCATGGTCAACCATGGTTGAATGTCGCATTGTGACAAGGATTGTCTTAGCATGAAAATAAACCATATTTATTTTAGTGTCTATAATATTTTCTTTTGGTTTACCAATGTTGGGTTTATAATATTAGTCCCTTGGGTTTAAAATTATTCCCTTGGGGTTTTAGTATTAAACCACTGGGTTTATGGTTCCCTTGGGTTCATAATAACAATCCCTTAGGTTTATTATTAACTTGGGTTTATAATATCAATGATGGTCAACCATGGTCATCCATAACCAACGATGGTCAACTGTGGTCAATCATGGTCGGATCTCACATTATGACAAAAATTATCTCCACTTAGGGTTTATATAGCTTTGGTTTATAATATTAGTCACTTGGGGTTAATATTATTCCCTTAGGGTTTTAATATTAATCCCTTTGGTTTATCACTCCTTTGAATTTATAATATCAATTGATTGGGTTTATTATTCCCCGGTCATCCATGGTTTACGATGATGTCAACCATGGTCCAACATGGAATTGTGATAAAGATTGTCTCAATATGAGAATAAACTATGGTCAATCATGTTTATCTTAGTGTTTATATTATTTTACTTAAGGTTTATATACATTGGGTTTATAACAGTAGCCCTATAGGTTTAATTTCACTCCCTTGGGTTCATAATCCCTCTGGGGTTTTAGTATTAATCCCTTGGTTTATTATTCCTTTAGGTTTATAAGATCAATCCCTTGTGCTTATTATTCCCTTAGGTTTATAATATCAATCATGGTCAACCATTGTCAATCATAGCCAACTATGGTTAACCATGGTTGAATGTCGAGTTGTGACAAGGATTATCTCAGCATGAAAATAAACCATGATCAACTATGGTCCAATGTCGCATTGTGACAAGGATTGCATCGATATCAAAATTAATGATGGTCAACCATGGTCCAAGATGGCATTGTGATAAGGATTGTCTCAATATCAAAATCAACAATGGTCAATCATGATTGCTTTAGTGTTTATAATATTTATCTTAGGTTTTATATATGTTGGGTCTATAATATTAGTCCATTGGGTTTAATGTTATTCCTTTGGGTTCATTATCCCTTGGGGTCTTAGTATTAATCCCTTGGGTTTCCAATATCAATCCAATAGGTCTATAATATTAATCATGGTAAACCATGGTCAATCATAAGAAACCATGTTCAACCATGGTCAAACCACATGGGTATGGAAATCAACCATGGTCAAACCACATCGATATGGAAATCAACCATGGTCCAACGTTTTTTTCTCACAAATATTTTCTTGATATGAAAATCAATCATCCTCAACCATGGTTAACCATGGTCCAACATTTGATTGTGAAAAGGATTGTCTCTATATTTAAATCAGTCATGGTCAACCATGGTCATCATTATTTATTTTAGGGTTTGTAATATTCATGTTAGGGTTTATATACCTTAGGTTTATTATTCCCTTAAGTTTATAATATCAATCCATTGGGTTTATTGATGTAAGCGTTTATATTCTTGGGGTTTAATATTATTCAGGAATGGTCAACCATCTTCAGGCATGGTCAACCATGGTTCAATGTCGCATTCTGACAATAATTTTCTCAAAATGAAAAGAAACTATGCTCAACCATGTTTATCTTAGTGCTTTTAATATTTATCTTAGGGTTTTTATGCCTTGGGTTTATAAAATTAGACCCTTGGGTTTAATATTATTCCCTTTGGTTCAAAATCCCTTGGGGTTTTATTATTAATCCCTTGGGTTTATTGTTCCCTCTAGTTTATAATATCAAATGCTCATGTTTATTATTCCCTGGTCAACCATGGTTGATTATGATGTCACAAGTAAAAAATTATCAGACCTAATGCTCAAGAACAAATGAAGTAATCCACACTTGGTGATCTAGAATGAATTCAATCCTTCTTTATTTATAGATTTTCCAGAGGGGTTTCATATTCTTAAGTGATTGAGTAAACCTTACTCCAAACCAAAAATTTGGGGTTTTCAAGCCCAGTTTCCCCAAAAAGTTCCCAACAATGGGTATTTTGGGGTTTTTTCCCCTTTATGGAGGACTATAGCCTATAGGGATGGATAGGATATTACGTCCCATTTGTCCTCAAATTGTAAAGGATGTTACATGGCACCTAATAAAAGGAACAATGCTTTAGTTAGGAGGTAATAACTAAATTCTTATTTCTTTCCATACAGGAGATACATCTTGTAAAAATTATCATGGGGTACAAATACTACAAAAGGCCTAAATCTTACTAGCATTGTCATAGTCCAAGAACAAAAACCCTTTCACATGAAACAAGGTCAATACCACATGCTCCATGCACAAATGAAAAATTCAAAAACAATATACTTATTCAATGAAAGAATGATGAATCCTATTAGCACACTTTAAATTGAGTAGCTCTTGAGTTTCAGTGTCAATCAAAATTTCTCAGGTTGGATCATAATTAAGTACTCAATGTTTTCTTGGGTCCAATTTGGGGAAAAGGAGGAGCTCTTGTTGACAATGGGATGATTAGGCTTTTCAGAAGGGAGCTCTGCTATACTTTTCAACATACAAGCCATTCATTCTAGTGGAGGAGATATAGAGAAGCCTTTAATAATGACCTTTCGAAGATCAATTTGGAGGAAAATCCATTTTCAAAGCTTAAACATAGTTCTATATTCAAACAAGAGTAGTCATTTTTCAGAATAGTTATTAATTCCCAAGAAATTGGAGCCAAGCTAACATGTTGACCATTTATTCTTCTACTGGACAAGGAATCATTTATGAAAAGTCCTTGGCCCTTTGATCTTGTATTTGATGTAAATCTCTTGATTAGAAATGTAATAAGAGATGAAGTTTATATAAAGAAAAAGGGAAAAGTAGAGGGCCAGATAATAATTAGTTCTAAAAATCTCTCAATAGAATCCTAACATATTTGAAATGGAAAAGGTTAACTCCATGGTTATTTTTTGCTTCAGAAACTTTGCTAATTTCCATGGTTTAAGCATGTATTCATGCCTTTAAAGAAGCTCACAAATGCTTTTGATATTGGTTGAAGCAAAGAAAATGTGCAAAGTTACACTCACATAGAGGTATGGAAAAAAAGTATGTGGAGCCTGTTGTCCCACACTCCACAGAAAGAATGGACAAAAGGTGAAAAAACCAAGTCAAAAGGTTTGTGTAGCTCTTATCATGCAGAGGTAGATGTTAACTCCACACTCTACAGCAAAGGCTTCGCAGCACAAGTGACACAAAGGTTTGCATGTAGACCATTGAATTAAAAGGGGTGGAGCTTGATGTTACATGTCCACTATTACCCCACTTTCTGTATGAGTTACATGAGATAAAAATAATGAGATACAGGAGATACAAAGTAGATACTATTGTTATTCAAATTCAATAAAAAATATTCCTATGTCGTCCTCAACATAAAACAAACATCTTCCATAAATATTTTCTCCTTGAACCTAATTTAACTGAATATCTTCCATTGATGTGCCGAGCCACAAATAGAAATGATGCCGATGGGTTAATTTCAGTTTAGAAAATTCACAATGAGGTTCAATTTTAAGATCTCCTATTTTAAGTTCAGATTTCAGTTACAAGTAGTGAAACAAGACTCACCGCTCAATCACGATTCATCACGATTCCGAATCCGCTTGCTCTCCAAACTATCCGATCCAAATATTTGTGAGTCAAACTCATGTTGAACAAGTTTAACTCATTCTTAATGCAAGTTTTACTTTCAACTTGCCGATTAAAGAAGATTCCTGAACTTGATTATGATTTATTCGATTTTTGTCCTTGACTCGATGAGCACGAATTTTTCAAGTTTAGGTATGCTGCGTTACTAAAAACTAAATGTCGGTCGTTCAAAAATTTATTTCTCATTTCTCAGGCTCGTAACTCTTACGTCAAGACCTTCAGTAATCGATCACTACTCACTATTACATAGTCTAGACTCCATATCGGGGAACTGCCAGTGTGAGCCTAAGTCTAGACTCCATATCATGCAGTTGCCAACGTGTGCTCTATCCATTCTCCATATCAACCCTCGGGCAGTCGCACGTCACCTTCAGCATGTGTTACCTTCAGGCTTAGCCACTTCACTAATCAACAATCGAGGTACGTTGTCACTTGGCTTAAATAATAGGTATATTACTTTATTGGAGTTTCAATATCGTTTTCAATGGCAAGTTTCAAGTTTCACTATTTAGAAATTGAATGTTCGGCGTACTCCTTTGGTTATGACTTTTCAACCCTAAAAATGGGGCTTAAATAAATTTTAAAAATTCACTAACAAATGGTTTCATACCAACCACTGACCAAGTCATCAAGCATTCTTTGGTTGATGTCTTACCGACTCCAAAGGCTTTAACCATGCTTTCACAACATTGGGTATTTTTGTTCTTCCAGAATCTGTTATTGATGTATTGGTTCAGTTGTCTTATGCTAAACAAACATTCAAATTCAAGATTACAATGCAATATATGTTGATAATATTTCCTTTAGGTAGCATTATCGCATATATGCCTAATTGTGTTTCAAGGTCATAATGATATCTTAGGTCCAAATTTCCTTATGTTGCTGGACATACTCCTCTTTGATCCTTAACGAAACCTTATATCCTTTAAAACCAACCATCTTTTTTGCGAAGTTATATATGGCATGTTCAATTTTAATTTTTTATTGTCTTTTACAGGAGCCAAATTAAATACAAGGCATAACTCCAAATCTAAATAGAAGCCACAATTTAAACACAAGTCCAAAACAACAATAATGCTGATGTAGAAGGACTTTGCTCAGGGTTATTATGATAATATTCTTGGAGACCCCAAGCTCCTTTGTAAATTTTGCAAAGCGAAATGTAGTGGAGGCATTTATAGATTCAAGTACCACCTTGCACAAATACCCAGCCATGATATAGGTCTTTGCAAAACCATTGACAAAAATGTCAAACAACAAGCAACCTTGGCCATTGATATGTTGACTCAGCATAATGCAAAGAAAGAAAAGCAAAAAGAAGAAATAGGAACTCCTGGAGTTGATAATTTTTCTTTCACTACCCCATTGTCATCTCCCTCTGTTGAATTCTCAATGCAGTTCCCAAGTTTCCCAAACATGCCTCCAAGTGCAAGTGAAAATAAATGCCAAATGAATCCTCTTGCATTCAACATTGGAGGTGGAAGCATAAGCACCTTTTTTTCTCCCCGCTCAAAATCTAGTTCCCAACCTACCTTGGATACCACTAGTTGGAAAGAAAATATCCATAGTCAGGCAATTAGGAAGACCATTGCTAGCTTTTGGTACTATTCTGACATAAGTTTCCATTGTTCCATAAGTCCTTATTGGTAGGCTATGATTGATGCAGTTGTTGTTGCAGGTCCCCGGATCAAAGCCCCTTCATCAAAGAGAGTTAGGACAAATTTGCTATTAGAAATTATTGAAGGTGTCATGCTTGTGCTATCTGAGTTTCGTTCATCATGGGTAGAAATAGGGTGCATCATCATGAGTGATGGATGGACAGATTAGATGAACAAAACTCTAATAAATCTCCTTGTATCTTGTCAAGTAGATACAATGTTTCTCAAATCAATGGATGCCTCCGACAAGATTAAGAATACACAACTTATTTGTGAAATGATGGAGGAAGTCATTCAAGAAGTGGGAGAATAACCTGTTGTACAAATTATCACCAACAATGCAGCTAATTATATGGTTGCTGGTAGACTTTTTGTGATTAGGCACCCCCTTATTTTTTGGACCTATTGTGTTTCCCATTGATAGATTTAATACTTGACGACATTGGTAAGCTTCATTGGATACATGATGTTGTGGAGAATGAAAAATCCATAACCAAATACCTATACAACCACACTATTGTCCTAAAAACCATGATAAAATACACTGAAGGTAAACAAATTGTTCAACCTTCAGTGACTAGATTTGCAACAAATTTCATATCTTTGTAATTTGTGGTTGAGCAAAAGATAAATCAAAAGAGGATGTTCTTGTGACCTGAGTGGATGGCATCTAAACATTGTAAGACCCTTGAAGGCATTGAAGTTGTTGCACTTGTGTTTAATGACAGTTCCTGGAAGGATTTCGTAGAGATTATTACTGTTATGGAGTCCCTTGTTAGAGTTCTCAGGTACCTAAAGTCTTTTAACTTTCTCATGTTTTAAATTCCATTCTAAACTTCTTTTTATTTTCAAGGTTTCATATTTATTTAAATTCGAAAGCTTGAACTTTCAAGATGGTTGATGGTGACAAGCCCACTATGGGTTACATTTATGAGGCGATGGATCTCGCAAAGGAGGCCATTAAAAGAAGATATGGGGACAAAGAGGAAAAGTATATTCCTCTTTGGGACATTATTGATGCCCATTGGGATAGGAAATTGCATTCCCCCTTACATTCTACTAGGTCTTCCTTAAACCCAACGTATTTTTATGATAAGAGAAAATTTAATGAGGATGGGGAGGTTTGCAGAGGACTTATGACATGCATGGAAAGGTGCTTCCCTGATATAGAAATTTAAAGTCGTGTATTTTCCCAACTATAGGATTATAGAGCACCAGATAAATTATTTGCCTATACCAATGTTATATGGGAAAGGTCTAAGATGTTTCCAGGTAACCTTTGAGGCTTGAAGACTCCATCAATTCGTTAAGTTTGTTTAAATCCTTTTTTTATGTTAAATTTTTTATTAAATTTTGTTGTATTTTTAAGATTTTACTATTTAGTATTTAGTACGTCTACTCACGAACACTTGCCACTTCCTAGGTCTTTGGTGGCAAAATTTTTCTAGTGATACACTAGATTTGAAGAGATTCACCATTCGAATCTTAAACCAAGCATGCAGTGCTTCAGGTTGTGAGTGCAAATCGAGAATGTTTGAGAGAATACATTCTAAGAAGTGCAACTGATTGACCCAAAAGAGCTTTAATGACCTTGTATTTTTCCATTACAATGTACGACTTCGCAACAAGCAAATACTAGGTGAGAGCTTGAATTTGAAGGTTTCATTATCTGATTTGCAATTTAAAGCTTAAACTTGAAAGTTCAAAGTCAAATTTAAATTCACATTTCAATGTCTCATGATAATGATAGGTTTGGATCATTCACCAATAGACCTCGAAGAGATAGATTTGCAAACTAGAAATGTAGCAGATTGGGTCCAATTAGAGGAGGCTCCTCTTTTAAGCCTACACGACTTGAAGAACTTTGAGAGTCAAGCAAGCGAAGGAGTGGGAGGAATCACTTCTAGTTCTCACTCTTAAGAGTCTTAGTATTTTAGTTACTGATATTTTTCTAATTAGTGTGTAGTTGTTTGTAAACTTTTAGAAGCAGTTGCTTCTAGTTCTGTGTAGTCACTAGTTAGGAGTCATCACTCGGTACTTTGGATCATGTTTGCACCCATAAAATATATGAGGTGATTATTCATTCATGATATTTTGGACATCTATTGATATTATTAATTGTTTGGACATGGATTTATTGAATATCAATGAAAAATGTTCTTTTAATTCAATATATGTGTATATTTTTATTTATTGAATTCACTAATGCTTTCCCGATTTTTCTCGATTTTATGCCAATTTTTCCCCAATCCGATTAAAACTCTTAGCTCTTTTGCGTCACCGATTTATTGTCTATTTTGAGTCTGGTAATATTGGTTACAAGTTTCATTCCTCACTTATGAGTGCTAATGTGTGCTAGAGAGTGCCAATGCATGCTGAGGAGTGTTAGGGAGTACTAGGACAACACAAGGGAGCACTAGGTCAAAATGCATGGCACGGAATGAATATGAGGGCGTGTCGGGGAGTGTCAATCAGTGCTAGCTGTCATGCCAAGGAGGGAATGACAAGGTATGCTAAGCATGGGTAAGGGATGCCAGGGAATATCAGGGAATGTCAAGAAATTCTAGAGTGTGCTAGGTAGTTGTGGGGTGTGCTAACATGTGCCAAATAGTGCCAAGGCATGCCAGGTGCTAAGACATGCTAAGATGTCTAGGGTGCCAGGGTATGCCAATATGGGCCAAGGAGTTTCAAGGCAACAAAAGGAATAACGAAGCTAAAATGTGATGAAATGAACACATAAGAGGCTTAATAAGTCGAGACTTTATCTTTTTCAAAGGGCGCATGCTAGGCACACTAATAATATATTCCAATACATGCCAAGTGCCATTATGTGCCAAGTGCTAATGTTTGTCAATGCAATACTATGCCAAGGAATTCCAAGGCATGCTAGGGACTACATGGAATGCAAACACATGATAGCGGAGTGCTATGCTATGCTATGGCATGCCAACATGTGCTTGAGTGTCCTACTCATGGCAAGATGTTCTAGGTACAAAGATGTTCGAAGACATGTGAGGTGTCAAGGAATGTTAGTGTAATACTACAAAGCATGTTAAGGTGCGCCATGAGTGTTGAGGAGGCTAGGTCTCTCTCAGTAATGGAATTGATAGAGCTTGATTATGTATTAAATAATATAGTTCCTACAGACACTAGTGGAAATTTATTTAAAGAAAATTTACTACATAATAAACCTAATAGAGATGAATCATGTGTTGACTCATAGGAAGACTATATTCTTATGACTTGAGGGAAATGATACACATTAATTACTTCTTAACAAACTGATTGACTATTATAACCACTATGACCTTGGAATGATCAATGATGACGAGCATTTTTTACCGTCACCAAAAGTAACCAAAAAGATCATTGGTGAGGGTCAATAAAACATCCTCATTAGAAGTGTCACCAAAGAGATAATTAGTGATGGCCTTTAATGAACCTCACTAAAAGTGTCACCAAAGAGAGAATTAGTGACGGGCCATTAACGACGCTTACCAAAAGTGTCATTGAAAATGGCTTTGGTGACAAACTTTAAAGGACCATCAATATATACACTTACAACAACGATTTTTTAAGGACTGTCACCATATGTGACATTGGCAATGGACCTGAAAGGTGTGTCATAGACATTAAGCATCATCAAAAACTCATTTGAATGATCAATGATGATGAACATTTATTGACCGTCACCAAAGGTAACCAAAAAGATCATTGGTGATGGTCAATAAAATATCATCACTAGAAGTGTCACCAAAGAGAGAATTAGTGATGGTCTTTTAATGACCCTCACCAAAAGTGTCACCAAAGAGAGAATTAGTGATAGGCCTTTAACAACCCTCACCAAAAGTGTGATTAAAAATGGATTTGGTGGCAATCCTTAAAACACCATCACTATATACACTTACAACAATGTTTTTTTAAAGACCATCACCATATGCGACATTGATGAGGGACCTTAAAGGTTCATCACAAGCATCACCCTCACCAATGAGCTTTTTTCTTCTAGTGTATAACTGCACTGATGGAAAAAATATTAAAGCAGGATGCGACATTTTTTTGGGATGGGTGTCAACAATGTTTGGATGTGTTAGAGGACAAGATGGTGACTGCGCCCATCTTAGTATATCTAGATTAGAAGAAAGAGTTCCATGTGCATGTAGATGCCTCATGTATTTCCCTGTGTGTAGTATTGACCCAGCTTGGTGAAGGTGATATTGATCATCCAGTAGCATTTTCCAATAGGAAACTATCAAAAGCTGAAAATTATTATCCCACTACAGAGCACAAAGGGCTGGTGATGTTTTATGTGCTGCAAAAGTTTCGACAATATTTATTGGGCACACATTTCAAAATGTACATAGATCACTCTGCTCCCGAGTTCCTAGTCAACAAGCATGTGTTGGGGGGGGAATCTGTAGGTTGTTTTGTTGTTACAAGGATATGATTTTGAGGTGATTGTGAAGCCCATACGATTGAATGTGGGACCATATCATCTATCCAGGATTGAGATAGGTGAAGAACCAACCGATTTGGAAGAGGGATTGATGGATGCGTAGCTCCTCACCATGCACATTGTGGATGATCATTATACAGATATAATTCAGCTTCTAACTACTGGAACAACTCCGGAAGGGTATTCTACTCAACAGAAGAAGGAACTGGTTGTCCGCACTACTGATTTTTCTTTTATAGTGGGACACATGTATAAGATGGGGACAAATGAAATATTACATCGATATGTTCTGGAGTTTTAGTGTGATAGTATCCTCATTGAAGCACATGGAGGTGTGGTGAGCAGACACTATGCAAGTAGAGAAACCACACAAAAGATTCTGCATGTAGGGTTATGGTGGCTTACAATGCACAAAGACTCTAAGGCAATTTGTAAAGCATGTGATGCTTGTAAAAGGATGGCAAGCCTTTGCGAAGAGATGAACTGCCCCTAAACCCTCAGGTTTTGTTATAGGTATTTGAAAACTAGGAAATTGACTTTGTAGGTCTGATACAACCACCAGGAAGGAAGACAGGCACACAATACATTATTAATGAGATGGAGTACTTAACCAAATGGGTGGAAGTGCAAATGGTGAAAGATTGTACTACTGCTACCACTAGGAAGTTCCTGTTTGAGTATGCCTTAACACGATTTGGGTTCCCTAAGATATTGATGAGTGATAGGGGTATGATGTAATAGATTGAAGGAGAACACTCCACAAGCCATATGCTTGCCAACACAATAATCCTTCACACATCTCATATGGGGAGTCTCTAGCCTCTATATAGGATTCACATAGACAATACCATGGGCCATTAAACATGGTTCTGTCAATACCATATATCTAATACAATGGGCTCATCATATTATTGCTAAATACTTATGGTCCCTTACATGATATGGCTTAACAACATTCTTTATTACTATGGCCCATCCCATTATTACATTATTCCCTTGGCTACCTCCCTCTGTACCCCATACTATCCCCCTTAGGTATACTACATACACAATTCCTGAATGAAACAATCAGCGCGATGCTCGAATAATTCCAAGTGTACCATGAAAAGGGTACACCCTATCATCCCCAAGCCAATGATACAATGGAAGTGTTCAATAAGATTTTGGAAAATGCATTAACCAAGGATTTTAATGCAAAGAGAAATGATTGGGATGTACACATTGTTACCAAGAATAGTGTCCACTCAAAGCAGCTATTCCCACTAACACTGGTAGCTATCTTAGAAACAAACAAGTAAAGACTACTTTCGTTTTCCTTTATGAAAATAGATAAAAGTGGAACAAAATACACCAACCTTAGCCTTGCGCTTGGTTCCTTACTTGATTCCTCTCCTTCCTGATAGATGTTTGCCGCTTCTTCTTCATCTGCCCAGCTTCAAAGAGCACCTGTGGAATCAAAGCAGCATACTACTACCGAAGAACAGTGATCTATATTCATAAATGACACAGGACCAGATATGTATTAACCATACAAATCCATATACAATCAAACATACAAGAATATGGAGGAAAACTTGAATAGCTTTATTAATATCAAGAATAATAAGAGGATTACAACCAATAGTTCTGACCAGCATCATCCACCAGCAAGAAAGCCCTTCTTCACCTCAAGTAAAGCTTAGATCACCCAACACTATGAAGTTTCACCAGAAAACCAACAACACTTCTCTACAAGATACAAGATTCTAGCCTCTAACCTCTAGATCTCTAGGATGAGAGATCCATATATAGATATTTGCAAAGGTGTGAGTCTGCTCTGGGTTTTTTTATTAGTGTCTTCTCTCTGATAGTTCTTGGTTCCACTTGGAGATTTCATTGATCTCTTACTCATCTTTGACTGAATTCTGAGAGGCAAGTGTCATATGAGAAGTTTCTAGAAGATTCCTTTATCATCCACTTAGAAAACTGTCTCCCCCACTTGTCTATTCTCGTCCATTGTACCTTGTAGAAGGACTTTTCAATAGATTGCACCTCCCATGTGTATTAGGTGAGATGCACCGCACCCTCTGCACTTGGCATTCAGTATGGTCCCGTTTTGACCAGTTCTGAGTAGTTCTCTGTGGAGAAGTTTTGGGAGATGATGTAATCAGCTGATCTTGTTCCTTTAGGGAGTGAAGCAACACTTTTAGGGACCTAGGAGCCCTCAGTTTATGGAAATTTATGATTGGGGTTGCAGTGCCCAAAAATGTCTATAACACACATCCTTCCGGTTCTACGAGAATTTAGGATGATGTGTAATAAGTTGATAGGAGAAAATTCATTTAGTTTGGTCTATGGGATCGAGGCAGTGATGCCTATGGAATATATTTTTGCAAGTCCGCACATTACATCTTTGCAAAGATGACAGATCATGATACCATGGAGGAATGACTCACGCAATTGATAGAGTTGGAAGAAGACCAGTTTCTTGCAGGATTTCACCAGCAAGTGCAAAAGGAATGCAAGAAGGCCTGGGATAATAGGCATATTGGGTTGCACACTTTCAAGGAAAATGATTTGGTTCTTCTCTACGATAGTAAGTTCAAAAATTTTCTGGGAAAATTCCAAATGCACTGGTCAAGCCCATATGTTTTTAAGGAAATCGCAGATGGTGGCATAGTTCAATTCGCAAAGCTGAATGATGAATTGTTCACCCGAAGAGTGAATGATAGTTAGCTGACATTGTATACAGGGAATCCTACCCTTGCGCGATGACTATATGGTAGCAAGAAGTCCTAGCACTCCAAGAAGCTACAAGGGAAAGCAGAACTATAAACTACACTGCCCGAAGAAGAGGAAAATGTAGTAAGGGGCTTGCATGAGGAAAACAAGTAGTGCACCAAGTGGAGGTGTGATAGAATAAGTTATGATGGACGAGCTGTGCCATGAGGGTTGTTGTCACGCATCTAGGTCAAAAATTAGTTGTTGAAGTCACTCTTCATCATTGGATAGCAAAAATCCTGTTAGGAGGCGGGTAAAAGGGGTCGAGCACAACAAATTTCTCCATATGTTATGTGGCCACACTTTCACATGTCGATTATCAATACTATCTGTGTGCACCAATTGCTCGTGCTGGTGCGCGATGGCTATTTGTGGTTAGGCAAACCCATCAGCATAACAAACATGTCGATCCATAGAATTACGAAATTTTCCTATAAAGGGTTGAATCCAACTAAGGAATTTGGAGGCAAAAGCAAGGAGAAGGAACTTGCAGATAAAATGAAAAATAAGCATGGATTGGTCAAGAAGTCGTGCGAATACTCTATCTTCTCTATTGCAGACCCAGCGGTGCAGTTCACCACTCATATTTTTGTCAGTAAGGAGATGAGTAAATGTCGCATCGATGAGGTTCTAATGCCAGTAATTTCATTGAATGCATAATATGGAAAGAGGGTGCAGTACCTCTACAAGGATTTTTTATCCAATTTTCCCGAAGCATAGGAGGAAAGAAAGGCATTTCACTATGCCTGGATTCTGGCGTTAACTATCCTCATTGCATGGTGAATTCCAGAGGATAGTTAGTTTCCCTCAGAAGAGGAAAATTTACTAGAGGCAGCGACATTCACTTCACTGTGGGCGACGAAGGATCCAGAGAGGATCACAGAGTCAAAATCCTAGGTGTACCTCTGCACAATAATCATTCAGAGGCCAAGGTTGTCTCCAAAGTTGTTTGAATAGTTGTGGACCTTCGTGGAATTTAAGGCTGGTTTTCATAATATATCCATCCACACAAGAAGAGACCCCAAGAAGATATGGCACAAGTTGTCATACCTAGTTACAGAGGTCGATGTATAGGAGATTTTGGGGACTTGGGCAGAGCAGTGGCGGCAACCCATAGAAAGCTCTTCTGCATAGACGAAAGGTACGCAGAAATGGAAAGAAGAAGCACAAGTAGTAGAGTGAGTGTTCACCAACCAAAAGAAGGAAGAAGTCATTGCTAAATTAGTTGTTTCTAAGGAAGCTACCACTAAAGAGCACGCTACAAAAGAGTCCATAGTAGAAGTAGAAGCATCGACACCCCAACATACTGAAGAGAAGGAACAATATGAGCCGGAAGGAGGCATGGGTGACTAGCAGATAAATCCCTTTAGGCTGTCAAAGTGATAAAAGGAAACAACTACCAAACCTAGGAAGAAGAAAAAATAGTACTAACAGGAACACACTTATCCAATGTTCCTCACTGAGGGGGACTTGGATGAGATCACGAAAAAGGTTTGAGATAAAACAACGAAAATGTGGAAACAATTCAAATAGCACTACATGCAGATGCTAGGCAGCATCTAGAAGGACCTACAAGTTGTAGATTCAAACAGGTAGAATTCAGGCGAGCGTAGGACAAGCGGGTGGGGTGCAAGTGAGCCTGCTATGAGTAAGCGAGATCATAATGGAAACATAAAATATTCTGGGCCTCAAAGTCATTCCCTTGCCAGAAGGGACATTACACATGGAATCAAAGGAAGATAATTCTCAGCTTAGAAAGGTTAATGGCATGGATATGAATTTAGCCGCACTACCACTTCAGACCCTCCATATGCTTCATCAGGGTGTCTCGAATGAGCATCAAATCAGAGAACAACATGCACTATTAGTGTTTAGTGAAGTTAAAATGAAAATTGAGTAGATCTTCGCGAAAAAGGTTGAAGATATCAAGGAAAAAGAAGAGTTAGGAGTAAGAAGCCAAAGCCTAGCAGCAACAATTACGTAAAAGTGTAATTCAGTACTGGAGCTACACATTCCAAAGGATGTGGACGCTTAAGAAAAAGTTTGGAAACTGGCTGCTATAGTGCGACAGTCTAAGGAGGAGGTAGGTCGAGTTAATTTTGATTTCTGGATGAATATCTCCGAACTGCAATTGAAACTGCAGGTGACTACTCCACTAGAGGGCAGGGAGCAGTGCAATGTAACCATCAGAGAACACATGTCTACCTTGGATAGTACAGTAATGGACTACAATTTCCTCTTTGAAAATGAAATGGAGCTATGGACCATTTCGCAGGAGGACTCAAACCTGCAGAGATTGGGTAAAGATATCAGAGAGGAACAATAGAAAGTAGATGAGATCAAGACCACTGCACACACTCTAGTGCCAGTCTGGCACTTCCTGTGCTTACAAGAAATGAAGGTGCTGCAGACATAGGTTGAGGAGTTGCAGCCCAAAGAACAAGTTTTGAAGGCTTGAATTCAACCATGCACAGAGGAAGTGAGCCAGATTACTCTGGCTATCTAAGAGAAGTTGAAGCATTTCCAGCATAGACAGAGGAACATACACCTCATGATAGAGGGTCCAACTACACACAAGATGGTCAAATAAGTGTAGCAGGCCACTGTACAGAGCGTAAGGGACCTTGAAGTCTTAAATATGGATGTTAGTGAACTTTGCCACAAAGTGGAGAAGCTAGTTTAGTGACTCAAGGGCGAGTCACCATATTTGTGTTGGGGGGCTATTGGAATGGGATCCCCAGGGTCAAATTTTGTCATTAAAGTAAATTTTTGTAATAGTTTTTGTAAACGAATGTAAAATATCCTCAAAATATGAAAGAAAAGGACGAAGCTAAGTAAGAGTCAAACATGAATTAGTCCCTTGTATGTGTAGGTGATAGGATGGTTTTGAGACTCACCCATGGTTTGCGAACCGTGGTATTGTAGTTAAATGATATATATAGTGAATCATAGTGAGTCTAGAGAAATAACGTTTAGTGAGGAATCGTTTTAATGGCAAGGTGATAAGGAAAGAAAAGTTTGTTTCTTGTACTTAAGCGAAAGGGGAAGCCTTCTGCAGCTAAGTGCGTGGGCCCTTGTAGCTGGTTGCGTAGGGATAAGAAGTCTGTATCTGAATGTTTACATCTTAATAAAGACTTGTTTTGAGCCGAATCTAGGGATCTATGACTTGTTTATTTACTTATGTTAATTTTATGTATCTTCAATGTATGATCTGTTTTATGTGAATTAATAGCTAATTTCTGTGTGAAACAGATGGATTTGTAATGTTTATGCATAGTTAGTATAATTAACCCCCTTCACAGAGATTAGGAAGTTATTAGAAAGATTTGTTTTAGTTAACTCTTCGGAAAGGGTAGATCTACGTGACAACAGATCTAGGTCATAAGGGCTTTAGAATATATAGTTTATTGCATGACAATAGTGAATCTATATATTTTATGCATGTTGAGTATAACCATGTACCTTCGTGAAGGTCTGAAGGTCATTTCGATAAAGTTGTAGTAGTTGACCATTGGAAGGAATAGATCTGCACAAGGGAAGATCTAAGCTATAATATCCTTAGGAACACCATCACACAGGCCTCTGGATGCAAAAACCTAGTTCTAACATCCCCTAATACTACTTTGGGTGAGACTGCAACCTGCACTATGAAGGTTATTGCCAAAAGGGCCAATAGTGAGGGTTTGGTTGGTTGGCACAAATAACTCTGAGCCTAGGTTAGGCCCCCTTAAGCCAACAATATAAAGGTTCCATAGTAGATGGTATGGAGGAGTAGCATGGTATGACCCGAATAATTTCTTTTGTAGGTCTAAGTTTCCATTTGTTTGACTTTCGACGAGGATCATATGAGAAATATCTTGCTAGTTCTATAAGTGATGTGGATTCTAGGGTAGATGGATGTTGGATATATTTATCTATGATTTTTGGTGATGCATAAGAGGTGGTGCTATTTTGTGGGAGGCACATATAATTTTTTTGGCTTAAATTTATAGAAAAGAAAGATCGACTACACAATGAAAATGGTAATTTTTGCAGCATATGGCAAGTTTCTTATGCTCCAATGTCACAATCAACAATGGTTTCTACGTAACATGCGTTGCAAGCTTTCATTTCTTTTATATTTTTTTTCTGCTTTGGATCCATATTTTACGATACATTTTTGTACGACATGGATGGAGAGTGTTGGATGGAGGCCAACATTTCCATGCCAGATAGATAAGATGGTAGTGTTATGCAACCATCTCACAAAATAGAAGAAAAGATAGATCAATGACTTCAAAATGAGCCTCTTCGAGGGGGAAACCTCCTTTACATTACACAAATGAACAATTCTTGGATGATACAAATGACAAGACCTCATTTCTATATATAAGAGTCTAAGGCATCACAATATAATCAGAGCTGACATAGCAATAATAATATGAGAGAACAATAATAACAATAGTGGGCTTCTATGGGGTACAATAATAACAATATGGGGACAACATGGCACAAAAATAATAATAAGGGGTACACTAAAAATAACAATAAGGGAATACACTAGTATTATCATGACCTAACATGCCCCTTTCCTTCAAAAATTTTTGTCCTCAATTCTTGAGTAGTTTTGGATGCTTCTGTATTAAATTCTCATCCTCTCATGTGGAATACTAAGTGGGTAAGTTCTTCCACTTGATGAGATACTCTGAAATTGATCGATTTCGTAGCTGTCGAGTTCTTGTTTTTGTGACTTCTTCAACTTCCGATATGATTTTTCCTTCCTCATCAAGTTCTGGAAATATTTTTTGAACTGGGAGCTTGTCACCAATAACCTTCTTTAAGGATGAAACATGAAAAACTGGGTGCACTCAGGAAGATGCGGGAAGTTCCAATTTGCATGCCATAGTACCAATATTTTGCAACATCTTGTATGACCCATAATACTTTAGTGATAACTTATTGTCCTTCTTAGCTTGCTTAACGGACATTTTTTTGTTCTGTTGTAGCCATAGAATTACCTAGTCACCTACACCAAAACTTATTTCATTGTGATGTTGATCTACCTTTTGTTTCATTCTATTCTATGCCAAAGTCAAGTTATCCTTTAACAGTTGCAAAACTTTTATTTGATGCTGGATGTGATATTCCACGGCTTGAACCTTAAAATTTTCTCTTTAAATATTACGTGATGGATGGTGGATGATATCCATAACATGACATAAATGGGGTCATTTTTGCTACAATATGGAAGGAAGAGTTATACCATCATTCAGCCAGAGGAAACCATTTGACCCATTATGTCTGTTTATCATATACAAAGCAACGAAGATATCCTTCCACACATTTGTATGTTATCTCAGTTTTCCCATCATACTGAGGATGATAAGATGAGCTATGGTCTAACTGAGTACCGAGACAAGAAAATAATTTTGTCCAACAATTTCTAGTGAAATAGGATCTTTGTCACTTCCAATAATCTTTGGGTTTCCATGTAGCTTTTGAATTGTTTCCATAAATGTAGTAGCAACTGTACTGGGTTTAAATGGATGAGATAATGCACAAAAGTGTGCATACTTGGTAATTCTATCAAGTACCACCATGATTACACTCTCTCCTTCAGACTTGGTTAGGCTTGTGGTAAAATCCATTGAAACCTCATCCCAACGTTGACTTGGAATGGACAAAGGTTGTAATAGACCTGTGGTCTTAATTGTCTGAACTTTATTTTGTTGGCAAACCAAACATTTCGACACAAACTTTTGAATATCAAATTTAATGCCATCCCAAAAAAAATTCCTTCTTAACACTATGGTAAGTCTTTAAAAATCTTGGATGCCCTCCTATGGGATAGGTGTGCAATTCCAGAAGAATATTTTGTTTGAGTTGGGAATTCTTACATATGTATAAGAGATCTTTGTACCATAACGAATTATTTTTCCAACTAAATGTATCAGATGTACTAGATCTTGCTACAACATTTGAATGAGTTCCCACACTTCTTCGTCACTCTTCCATTCATCCCTTGCTTCGTTTATCCAATCTAGTTGGATAATAGAAATGGCACAAAGAAATGATTCCACATCCTCCTACTTTCTTGAGAGCACATCTACAACAACATTTTTCTTCCCTATTTTGTAAATGATTTCAAAGTCATAACCGAACATCTTTGTGACCCATTTTTGCTTCTCTTATGAGGATAATCTTTGTTCTAAAAAGTATTTAAGATTATCCTGATCCGTTTTTACCTTGAAGTGTCTTCCCATTAGGTAAGGTCACCATTTCTTAAGTGCATGTACTATTGTAAACATTTCCTTCTCATAAATAGCTTTGTGTAAATACTTTCCTTTGATTGGCTGACTTTCGAAAGCAATGGGTCTTTCTTCTTGCATTAAAGTAACACAAATTCCATTTCCTGAGGCATCACATTCCACAATAAAGGTTTTTGTGAAGTTTACTGTAAATAAGATAGGTGCTTGTCACATTGCGTCTTTAAGATGTTGAAATGCTTTTGTTTCTCCTGGAGTCCAAGAAAATGCATCTTTCTTCAGCAATGTTGTTAGAGGTTTTGCTATTCTCCCACAATTCTTCACAAACTTGCAATAATACCCTATCAACCTGAGAAACCCTCACATATGGTTTATGGATGTGTGGATTTTGCATTCCTTAATTGATTTAATTTTTCTAAGGTCCACCTTAACACTTTCATGAGATACAATATGACCCAAATATTCCACCTGTTGTACTCCAAAGAAACATTTGAAGGTTTTTACATATAATTGTTTCTCCTCCAATAGTTTGAGCACTCTATCGACATGTTGAATATGATCCTTCCAAGACTTGTTGTAGATTAGTATATCATCAAAAAATACTAACAAAAATTTTCTAAGGGTGGGTTTGGAAATTGAATTCATCAATCCTTGAAATGTAGAAGATGCATTGGTAAGGCCAAAAGGTATGACCAAAAATTCATAATGACCAAAAATTCATATTTGACAACAAATGGGTTTCTCCATTAGTAGTGGAGCTGAAAAAGGATGGAAAGTGGCGTATATGTGTTGACTATAGAGAGCTTAATAAAGAAACCCAAAAAGACCATTTTCCCCTTCCATTCATTGACCAGGTCTTGGACACTTTGGTAGGAAAAGAAATATTTTCTTTCCTAGATGGATTCAGTGGATACAATCGAATTTAGATTTCCCCAAAAGATCAAGATAAGGCTACCTTTACCTACCCTTGGGGAACATTTGCTTATAGGGTCCTACCTTTTGGGTTGTGCAATGCCCTTGCCACATTTCAGAGGGCTATAGTCAGCATTTTTCCAAATAATATAAATGAAGGGCTTGAGGTGTACATGGATGACTTTACACCTTACGGAGATGACTTCGAGCTTGCATTACAAACATTAGAGGAAGTTCTGCAAAGATGCATTTCCACCAGACTCTGTTTAAGCAATGAAAAATGCCACATGATGATGCCTGAAGGCCTCATCCTGGGTCACTATATCTCAGCTGCTAGAATCCAGGTAGATCCAGCAAAAACTCAGATAATTCTTTTAATACCCACCGATACCACACAAACAGAGGTACATAGTTTTTTGGGAATTTCTGGTTATTATAAAAGGTTTATAAAGAATTTTTCTCAGATTGTTGCATCGTTATATGCACTAACAAGTAATATTGATTTCATTTGGACAGATAAACGTGATAGTGCTTTTGAAGATTTAAAATGACTTGTATTAATAGCCCCAGTTAAGGAGCCCAAACTAGGATTTTCCATTCCAGATTTCATCCAACACTTCAGACACAGCCATAGGAGTAGTTCTCAGTCAGGAAGAAGATAAAAAGCCATATGCAATATACTATATTAGCAAAAATCTATCCCCTGCTGAATTAAATTATACTGTTACTGAAAGAGAATTTTTGGTTGTAGTCTGTGTTATCAATAAATTCAGACATTATATAACAGGATACCCTGTGGTTTTATACACTAATCAATCTGCTATTAAATATCTAGCCAATAAACCAGTTACAAATGGAAGAGTGACAAGATGGTTGATTCTTTTGCAGGAATTCGATATAACAACTAAAGATTGACTAGGAAAAGAAAATCCAGTAGCAGACTTTCTTTCATGAATGCCAAAGACAGATGACATGGCAACCATAGAAGACCAGTTTCCAGAGGAACATTTATTTGTTGTAACAGTGAAAACACGATGGTACGTGGATGTCACAAATTATTTGGTAGTGGGCAAATTACCCAAGCACCTCACACCTAATGGAAGAAAAAAAATATTATAGTGCAGCATGCGATTCTCTTGGACCGGTGGCTATTTATTTCATACAAGAGCTGATATGCACATTAGAAGATGCATCAGGGAAGACGAAGTTTTCGACATTCTGAAAGCATGACATGATGGGCCTTGTGGTAGACATTTTGTAGATTGTATAACTGGTTACAATGTTTTATAGAGGGGCTATTATTGGCCCACCATTTTTAAAGATGCCAGGAAGTTTATCCAAGCATGTGACAATTGCCAGAGAATGGGATGCCCTGGGTAGTTTGATGAGATGCCCCTGCACTCGCAGATAGTCATTGAACCTTTTGAGTGATGGGCGTTAGACTTCATCACTCTAATAAACTAATTCTCTAATGAAAAGACATATATATTATTTGCAACAGAGTATGTTACTAAATGGGTGGAGGTAGAGGCATGACCAAGGGCAACAGAGGATTCGGTAATCCACTTTCTTTTCCAACTATTCGTGAGATATGGCTTGCCTAAAGAGGTAATCACAGATGGAGGGCCATAATTCATAGATCATAAGATCACTGCGACATTAAAGAATTATCATATCATGCACAAAATCATGACTCCATACCACCCGTAGGAAAATGGCCAAGTAAAAAGCACCAATAAAGTGATCGAGGGAATACTCACAAAGACAGTGGCATCACAGGATATTCACCATACCAATTATTGTTTGGAAAAGAACCTATCTTCCCAATTTAATTTGGAATCCAGACATTGAGGATAGCTCAGGAGTTAGGCTTGGACTTAAATAAGTCATAGATTAATAGGCTACATCAAATCAATGAATTGGATGAAATCTGACTATTAGCTCTTTAGCACACTGCACTAATCCAACAACAAAGAGAGAAATGGAATGATGCCCTTATTAAAAAGAAGATCTTCCACGAAGGAGGTTGGACACTCCTGTATGATTCTAGGTTCCAGGATTTCCCTGCAAGACTCGAGACCAAATGGTTAGGAACTTATGAGATACAAAAGGTGCATGATAGTGGCACCATCACATTAGCCAGCATCGATGGGTCTAGCTATTCTTTTAAAGCGAATGGACATAGAGTATGACTTTATCACAAACCGCTTACCAAGGAGTCCTTTTGCCAATAGTTGTGGGAAGATTCCACCATACATATTCTCGTTGAGGAGGAAAACCCATCCTCAGCATTGACTCAGTGAATAACTCATTTGTTTTTGCATTTTGTACATAATTTTTCTTTTGTATTTTGATTGAATTTTCTTGTATAAACTGTAAATAAAGTATTTTTTGCCTTTGTTGTTCCCTCTAAGGAACAACTGTTGTTCCCTCCAAAGAACAGTTGTCGTTCCCTCTAAGGAACAATAATTTTCTGTGTACTTTTTTTTGTTGTTCCATTTAAGGAACAACAGTTTTTCCCTCTAAGGAGCAACTATCGTCCATCTAAGGAGCAGAAGTTCCCTGTATATTCGATTTTTGTGCTGTTCCATTTAAGGAACAATTGTTGTTCCCTCCAAGGAACAACTGTCGTACCTTCTGAGGAACAACAATGGTTCCCTCTAAGGAACAATAGTGTTGTATGAATTTTCTTTTTGTTGTTCCCTTTAAGGAATAGGCTCACATTACAAATAAATTTCACATAATAGAAACATTTGTCACATGATCACATT
The DNA here is from genome assembly GCA_000404065.3 of Pinus taeda. NCBI lineage: Eukaryota > Viridiplantae > Streptophyta > Pinopsida > Pinales > Pinaceae > Pinus > Pinus taeda. The sequence goes on from APFE030878867.1 coordinate 29,704, forward strand.
ATTGAGAGATTTGATGCGTGTTTGTATTACAGAGAGATTTCCATAGGTCTTTATTATAGAGAGGTGAGTCCACATTGCAAAGAGGATTCTATAGGTCCACATTACAGAGAGGCTTCCACAAGTCCAAATTTCATAGAGGTTGCCACAAGTTTGAATTACAAAGAAGTTGCCACACGTTCAAATTACAAAGACACTACAACATCTTGATTGAATACCACAGAATAAGGTTCCCTACATTTCATACAACAAATTTGGATTTGTCTTCCACAAAATTATGTTTGAAATTGCTTGGAAAAATGGTGGAAGATAGGTGCCAATATATAGTTGTTCCTGTATCTAAAAGCACATGTATTTTGGGTAGGAAAACTTGTCCTTCTAGAGGGCTGACATGAAAACTTGGAGGTTCAAATGACACTTACAAAATTAAAATTTTCTTCTTTTCACAAGGGTCATAAAGGGCATGCCATTTTACATTTTCCTTTGACCAAAACAAAGGCTGAAGAGATTTCTTAACAAAAGAAAAATATTAATAATAATTTTTATTATTTTTGTTTTTACATAAAAATACATAAGTACAATGACAATTATGAAGACCAAACCTAGCTAAAATTCAAACAAAAGGCACATCATTAGTTGATTTCATGTCATTTTACAATAAACTAGTGGGGAGTCTTCTTTATTTCACTCACTCCAATCCGGATTTGTGATATGTCATAGGAGCAATTTCTAGATACATGGACAAGCCACTTGAGTTACACTAGAAAGTTGGACAGAAAATATTTTGATATGTTTAAGGGAAAATCACCTATGGGATTAATTATGTAGCAAACTGTTCATTAGATCTCATTGGGTTCACAAATTCAGATGGGGTTGGTGATAACCATGACCTCAATATTGCCTCTGGATATGTACTTAGTGTGGGATCCATACCCATCTTTTAGTCAAGCAAGAAGTAGGCTTCCATTACTTTATCATCAACAATGGTCAAGTACATAGGAGAAACCAATGTCGACATTCAAGAAATATGGATGCAACATTTCCTTTTTGAGCTTGGTATCATTTTCCACCTATTTACAATCAAATGGTGTGACAATTAGAATACAATAAATTTTTATAGAGATATAGTCCAACAATAACCAACCAAACATATTCATATCCACATGGACTAAATTAGATAATTAATTCATGACAGGATCATTAATTTGTAGTATTTCCCCAGTTTTGAGTAGACTATGGACATCTTTACCAAGACTTTCAATGGGTAGAAGTTTCACTTCTATGGGATTGTCTTGGGGTTAAGGACACAACTACCTAGAGATTTCCTTTTCTTTTATTTCTGCATTATAGTTTGAAGGGGGGTTTTGTTTCACTAGGTTTTCCCTCTCTCCTCTTTCATGCATTTTACATGGTTACCTAAAATTTATTTGTTTCCAAGACTCATCCATCTTGCATCATACTCACCTAAGTTATACTTAAATATAGCTTTAGTGAGCACAACACACACTTAGATTTAGTTAGCCTTAGTTCTTCCACACAGTTACGATTATCTTAACTAATTTATGTATTGATTCTCTCGTCAGTATTGACATGTTGAATTCATTCTCTCTTCTGATTTTCATTTTCAATTCTTGCAAGCTTATACAGTTATTCTCTAACGAAGTCTTTACACATGCTCTAAAATTATTAGAAATATAATATAGAGATTCAACTAATATCTCAAAATTCTAGAGTTTTTCTTTAATATTCATAGGCTTTTTCAATTTATCCATAGATCCCTTTAATATTAACAATATAATATAGAGATTCAAGGACAAATGCATGTAAAGGGATTCATTTAAAATATCTCTCACAAATTATGTGAATTTGTACTCGAGTGGTGTCATAGTAAATCTCATGAGTATTAAGTTGGCACACTTATACACGAGGATGTAGTTAATGTGAACCCAAGGCATAAAAATATGGGAAGAGCTGTAAGATCAAATGTTTAACCAATTAGCAAGATAAACTTATACGTGACTTTATGGTCCTATTCCTGTGACACCTTATTTTCATTCTCAAAGAAACAAGTGAATGTCCCATTTGACATTTTCGTTTATAAATATAATTACTTTCTATATCACAGTCTAAATTAGTTTATCAAGTGGAAACACGCAAGTTATGGCTATATGTAAGTAATAAGGATTAATTTTCATAAGAAAAATATGATTTAAAATCAAGGACAAAGTGTGGAAAAGCATTATTATATTTATAAATAATCAGATATGCTGCAATGCATTATCATGTTTACTAGCTTAGATCCATCTAACATTGGATCTATCATATGTTGAGAGGGATCAAATCCCTCGAGGTGAAAACCTTCTTTTTGGAGTGTAGAATTTGATGAAAGGTTTGTAGCTACATGCATCTGATCCCTCTCAGCGCATGATAGATCTTGTGTTAGATTGTTCTAAGTTGGTTCCAGTTGAGGGAGACAATGTCACATTTTCAGATTATCATTATTATGTATCTGTTTGAGATTAACTTCAAAATTCACATTATGTTTTCTTTGTTTCGCGTGACCATATCATTCTCTTCTTTAAATTAGTCTGTGTTGCTTGCGTTGAATGGTTTGTACATCCTTGTTTAGATGATTTGAGTGGTTTGTGTGTTTATGTGATCCAATACCTTTTGGTTATGTTTGTATTAAAGAATTATATGAAAAATTTTTGCAGCTTAACAAGGAAACTTAATGTGCACATGAAAGAAGAGAAGAAACACATAATGCATGAAATGAAGAAAAGAGACTTGATAACGAAGTTTTTCCAATTCGCATGACATCTCTGGGCCCTGCTCAATCAATGTGGAGGACTTCATTCATTAAGTGGCACAAAAGAGAAAGAAGTATAATTATGATTTACATAAGGAGTCTTATACGTCCAATCTGGAAAATGGCTAAAAAATGGAGAGCTCTGTTGCAGAAATTGACATCGTCGTTGAGCTCCTGTTGCTGAGAGGTGAAAAATCAATATAATAATTGCCCAATTTGACGTTGGACCAAAACTGACGCTCTGAAAATGTACTCAGCCAAGGTTAGAGCATCAACACATACCCTAACAACCCTCTCAAATCACTATGATAGACCTTAGAAACAATGCAGCTTCCCTTACCTATTCAACTACCTTCCGTGATGCATTCTCCCTTGCATCTTCCCCTGGAAATAGGCCTTACAAGCCTCCTAACATGCCTAGAACAATCCTGCGATGACTTTGTTGTGACTACAGGGCCTTTGATCTACTATCATAGGAATGAACCACCTCTAAACTGCACCAACATAACCCAAAGCAATTCAGTTTTGCCTCTATTCTACCTACACCTCCTTTAACCCGCAAAACAATCCTCAAAAATTTCCCTTAACTACTCGACGTTCTCTTTTTCGGGTAATAACTGTCACAGGTGATGATTCTCTATGAGATGTTTCTCTTTTATGTGTTAAAATGAATCCTCTCACCTTGTATTTATATCCATACAAGGTCTCCACGAATAGACATGTCTTTTGGCACATTCGCACCAAACCTACATGACTTATGTACCAAAAAGCCATCATCAACCTTCAAAATTCATAACCCATCAAGGACATCTCATATTTCAATGATTATCAAAGCGTTGGATTCTCCTAGCCATCCTCGATCATCACCTCCATCATATGTCAAAAATGCTTCATTTTTTTGGCCCAAACATCGATGGTGCAAAACTCAAAACTTGGGTTCTAAACTCATAAGTGACTATTGTGGTGCTCAAACCTCTAAACTCTGAACCTTAGGGCTTGGCGTACCTCCAGAGCTACCAAAAAGTCAAGATTCCCTCTCATCTAGGTAGGTACTTCCAAGACAAGGAAGTAACTCATCATCATCATCACTACTTGCAACACTCACCCAACCGCCAGCGCTCACAATTTCATCAATTCCTATAGCATGAAATATGCCCTTCTCGAAAGTGTTGTTCTGATTGGAAGCATAATATTTCTTCTTCTTCTCCTAGAATGTATCCCACTATGAGCATGATCCCTTCTTGGTAGTTGTAGGAGAACCCTTTCCCCCCACTGACCACGTGCTCTTCTTGGGCTGCAAAGTCTCCCTCTAAATCTACAAACTCCCTCTACAACATGACTCTCACTAAGTCTTTGGAACCTGGACCTTATTCTTTGGAACCTATACCTATACGTATGAAGCCTGTACTTGCAACTTCTTCTCTAGAACACATGCCTCATCCTCCTGCTTCTTCTTCCCATGATATATAGGCCTTCACATTAGCCTGTATAGACCATGATCTCTAACTCCAAGCACATTAACTACGTAGCTAGAGCCTCTAGGTATGAGTCTTGCTTTCCCATCCTGGAACAATACCTTGAACCCCTTCTTCTCTATCATCGAGATAGATATAATGCTATATCTGAATCCTAGTAGAAACAATACATCTTAGACCCACATTACCCAACCTGTCTCCATACCGAATGAGATAACTCTCGATCTTTGGATCTCCTTCTAATTCTTGTCACCCAACACCATGTGCAACTTTGAGTCTCACTGAGCTAGATTCTCGAAAAACTCCTATGACCATGTCATATGTTTCAACACACAACTATCCATGTACCATCCATCCTCACAGATAGTACCCTGTGAGAAATGAGATATCATAGCAAAGTCCTCCTCCTCCAACCTTGTGGTGAGAGCATCTATCTCAGTAGAGGTGGAAACACTAGTGATTTTCTTCCCTTTCTTTTAGTGTCCAACCCTAAACCCCTTATTTATGTATTAGCGTGGAGTCATAGTTATAGTTAGTTAAAGATTCAATAAATCCGATATTAATAATTGTAAGTGGTTGACCTACATTTAAAGAAAGGGACCATAGTTAGTTGCAAATGGGCCGTGGTATTAGATAGATGGTATTAAGAGAACCATGGTACTGACCCATGGTATTGCATGTATGAATCTTATATAAAAGATAGAGACTCCCCATTAAGGAGCATCGTGTCTTATTTTGTAATCAAGCTCTGCTCTATTGGAGGTTGCCCCCTCGAAGAGGCAAGTGAACATTGCATTCATCTTTGAATAATAAAATCCATGCTGTTATTTCTCATTTTGTTCTATGTTATGGGTTGTGTTTTTTCGTATATTTGGTATTCTGGCATCTTCTCACAGGACAAGAGCATAACAAGTGGTATCAGAGTACTTTCCAGAGCCAGTAGTATCTCCACTTTTAGCAGAATTTTTTTTGGCTACAGACATGTTTTGGCGTCTTTAAACCACGGGATCTATCGTTGAGTGCCTAAAGTTGCGATTTTGGGAGGCATGCATGGAGGAAATACAAGAGGTGGTCACACTTGCTGGACTCCTTTGTAACCTCTATGGGTACTCCTTCAAGTAATAGCACATTAGATAGAACTGTGCACAGACTGTCTTCCACATACTGTTTGGGTATATCAGAAGCCCCCTAGGCTCACCTGAAACCTCACCGTAGATAAACCATCGGCCATCTTGCTGCTACAATACACTGAGAACAGCACTAGGGGAGATTACTCGCACATGTGATAGGGTAGTCGAGTAGTACTACTAAGGGTACGGTTCATCCTCCTTAGTTAGTGCCCTAAAAGATTGGGCCGAGTACTACTGTTTCACCCTTATGTATATTGTGATATGTAGCACCTAGCACTCCTTGAGACGATAGTTCCCTCATCTCTCTGAAGATTACCCATTATCTTCATTGCCAGATTAGATCTAGCAATTAGGGTTCTATCACCATCGTAACAGTCAAATCCACGAGTTTAGGGTCTACCAACACAATACCATTCAGATCTAGCAGCTCGAGTTCTGTCGCCGCCACAGTCCAACTCACATTCAACAGTTGAGGGTTTCAGAGGCAGATCTCACCATTTGTGCAGGGAGGCTTGTGGCTCTTATACCTTAGGGTGATTCTCGCAAGACATTGGGCGAGATTAAATTTTCTGGAAATTGGCCACAACAGTATTGATAAGCAGGCATTAAAACTCCTTTCAAAGGAAAATAAATAAATAAATAAATAATCTGAGGCCCTCCCGAGACTCTTATAAGAGACTTAGCCCATAAGAATCGGGATGACAAGCTGAGCAAGGTGGTACCATTCACTTGTCATCTTCAATTTCCAGCTGGTCCCAAATTTTTTCAAAGTGACAACAAGTAACCCAGATCTGTGTATGGTAGAAACCAGAGCTCAAGCCATGGCTAATGAGAAGATTGAGACCATTGAAAAATAGTTGGCTTCTTTAATGGAGCAGATAAAGACATTAACAGCCAGAGCCACAAGGGGAAATTCGGCATTACAATCGGAGGCGTATGGTTTTAATGAAGACCTTGAAGGAGAATCTAGCCATCCTCTTCACTTCCATGGAAATCACCAACATTACCACTCTCGACCACCCAAGCTAGACATGTACAAATTTGATGGCTCTAATACGGAAATATGGGTAGCACAAATGGACCAATATTTCACTCTGAATAACATCGTAGATGATGAAATTAAACTACGTGTGGGAGGCCTTTACTTGGACCAATAAACATGGCAATGGTAGCAGTGGCATCAGAAATGATATCCAAGGAAAATTACTTGGCAGGTGTTCGCAAAATCCATTTGTGACTACTTTGACAGCGAATCTAATTTTTTGGATCATCTTACTAAGCTCAGACAGATAGGCATAGTAAACAGCTATATTACAGCCTTTGAGACATTGGCCTTCTACACAACAAGTCTTGGCAATGAATTTTAATTTGAATGTTTCATAAGTGGTCTCAAAGAAGCCATCCAAGCCCACGTCTAGATGCACCAGCCATGCACATGGATGGAAGCTTTTACAAAGGCTATCGAAGAGAAACATGCTTTATTTGACCAGTCTCCTCATCCAAATTTCATAGCCAAGGGTTGCCCAACCCAGGCTTAGGGCACTACCCAAACACTTAAGGTTCAAAAGGTGTCCACCATTGAAATGGCTAAAATAAGAAAGTAAGGATTGTGTTACTACTGTGATGAGAAATACTCCCTGAGACATAAATGCAAGGAACCCAAATTCTTTCAAATTGATGCTACTAATCACAATTCATCTGAGGAAGCCCCACCCTTTGAGGGACCAGAGGAAGAAGATGAGGACAACCAATAGGACAATGAGCTCCTAGTTATGCCAGAAGAACCATTTATCTCACTCCATGCTTTGGCGAGTATTTCTTCTCCCCAAACTCTCAAAATTAGAGGTTTTATTAAACATCACCATGTAGCAGTATTGATTGATAGTGGCAGCACACATAACTTTATCCATCAGAGAGTCACCAAAGCTGTTCATTGTTTTGTCAGAGAAGTCTCTAATTTCCAGGTCTGGATTACTGATGGGGGGACAATGAAATGTGAATGCCACTGTGAAAATATCAAACTTCAGATGGGAGATTACCACCTAAAGACCCACATGTTTGCAATCAACATGGGTGGTTGTGACATTTTCTTGGGTGCCGAATAGCTCTACACACTAGGTCCAATCACAATGGATTTCCAGGAGTTATATATGAGATTTAAGCAGAATGACCACATGCATACCCTTTGCAAACTCTAGGCAGGTATTCCTTCTATCATCAACTTGCATATAATGGAAAGTTGTTGAAAAAGAGCCATCATGGAGTTATCACCCAATTTAATGCCATCCAGGCCATCGAGCCCACTACTCTTCATATTCATCCTGAGATGCAACAGGCCTTAAATAACCACCCGCAATTATTTGAAAAACCTAACGAGCTTCCACCCTCTAGAGGGGAACATGATCATAGTAGCACGCTGGTTCTAGGGGTACAACCACCAAACATGTGCCCATATAGATACCCTTTCGCCCAAAAGAATGAAATTGAAAAAATCATCAAGGAACTCCTGGAAGCCGGTGTCATTCATCCTAGCATCAGTCCTTATTTATCACCTATGGTCATGGTGCTCATGAAAGATGGGGAATGACGCATGTGTCCAAACTTCACGGCTCTCAACAAGCTCATGGTCAAAGATAAATTCCCTACCCCACCCATTTACCCCCACTTTGGTGGCTCAATTCTTCATGGACTAGATATTCAAACTGCATGGCATGCCCACTTCCATTGTGTTTGATCATGATCTGATCTTCACCAATAACTTTTGGCAAGAACTTTTCAAGCTACAAGGCACCCAACTCCAATTAAGTACTTCCTATCATCCCAAGGCTGATGGTCAAACTGAAGTAGTCAACACATGTTTGGAGACCTATCTCAGGTGCTTTAGTTCAAAAAAGAAACATCAATGGGTATAGTGGTTACCTCTAGCTGAATGGTGTTAAAAATACTAACTATCATTCCACCACCAAGATGACTCCATATGAAGCAATTTATGGTCAAGTCCCCCTTTCACCTACTTCCTATATCCCTAGATGCTCTCAGGTGCAACCAGTGGATCAACTCCTACAGAACTGTGCAACCATGCTAGCTCATCTCAAAGATAATCCCCATCAAGCTCAACATCGCATGAAGCAACAAGCATACCAACATTGCTTAGAGTGCACATTTCAAGAAGGGGATCAAGTATTATTGAGGCTACAACCATACAAGCAAACATCACTCAAAGACAAGGGTCATAAAAAATTATCTCCAAAATTCTACTACCCTTATCAAATACTTCAGTGCATTGGAGAAGTAGCTTGCAAGCTAGCCTTGCCACCCACTACAAAAATCCATCCTGTCTTCCAGGTATCGTGCCTGAAGAAAGTGATGGGGAACAATTGCAGAATTCAAACCAGTCTACCTAAATTGGATGAAGAAGGTTCAATATGGCACCAACTTGAACAAGTCCTTGATGCGCGAGAATGACATCTACGTGGCCACATGATGAAGGAAGTGCTCGTCAAGTAAAAAGAGACTTGTCCAGAACATGCGACTTGGGAACCATCCACTATTCTTCAGCAGTTTCTGTAGCTTCAGCCTTAACAACAAGGTTTTTTTTTATGGGGGAGGGCATGTTACATTCCAATCCTAACCTCCTTATTTATGTATTAGGGTCGATTCATAGTTATAGCTAGTTAAAGAGTCAATAAAGCCCATATTAATAATTGTAAGTGGTTGGCCCGTATTTAAAGAAAGGGACCACAGTTAGCTACAAATGGGCCATGGTATTAGATAGATGGTATTAAGAAAACCATGGTACTGACCGATGATATTTCATGTATGAATCATATATAAAGGATAGAAACTCCCCATTAAGGAGCATCGTGTCTTATTTTGCAATCAAGATCTGCTCTATTGGAGGTTGTCCCCTCAAAGAGGCAAGTGAACATTGATTTCATCTCTGAATAATAAAATACATGATATTATTTCTCATTTTGTTATGTGTTATGGGTTGTCTTTCTTCGTATATTTGGTATTCTGGCATCTTCTTGCAAGTCAAGAGAATAACGCTTTCTTCTTCCCATCATCTCCTATATTCTTCTTCACTAGGCATCTAGATGAAAACTAACCCATCTCACAAGAGTTGAAACACATGAATTTACTAAAGTCCTTCTGCTTGCCCTTCATTCATCCTACAAGTGTCACATCATGCTCAAAAACCTTGTTCTTTGGATGACTATTCTCGTCTCACAACTCTTGCTTAATGAAGTCATCCCACTATCTATTCCAATATGACAACTTCTCTCTAGCAATGATCCCCTTGATGAAGGGCTTCGATTCATTGGTGACCCCTTTCAAAGAGATTGTCACCATATTAGAATCTAAAATAGAATATTGTCAGATATGAAGTCACTCCTTCACCCTATATCATCTTGGTGGAATTAAAATTATCCTCCAATACTAGTACTCAGTTTTCCTTCTTATTATGGAATAAATTGTGAAGAGTCATCCACATCTCGAGTGCAGTGTTCTTCCCAGAAAAATGAGGTACTAGGGGATCCTTCACACCAACAAGGATGGTCAATATCGCCCTGGTATCCAAATCCTTATACACTTCCAACTCCTTTCGGTCATTTGGCTTCTGATGGCTTTCTTGGTGAGCTCCCAGATCTTGTTGACCTGCAAGACAAACTTGATCCTTTCCTTCAATGGAATGTAGTTGGAAAATCCGTCCAACCTGTACTCATACTGGAGACCAACTTGTAAATTCTACATTTTAGTGAACCCTTCACCGACAATGTGACCAACTCCCTCTTAAGTTGTGCCTCATTGTGCACACTTTTATTCACTATCTTCCAAAGTAGCTCATACACACTCTGATACCATGTTGATTATACATGAGCTTGGTCTTTGGGATAGAATCTTAAAACCTCTAACGTTACGAAACCAAGAATCTCAACGAACCTACTTTGTAGAGAAAAATATAAATAGTAGCAAATCACACATGTACAAATGTAGACAACCTTTTACAAAACATTGTACAGATATGAACAACAACACAATCTTCATTATATTAAACCAAATGAGTAATGCAATAGTCTAGACCTCCCGTACAAGCGATAATGGCCCTTAGTTATCAACAAGTAAAAGAATACAAGAGAGAATGACAATCTCGTTGCAACCGCTATGTCGTACCTCGTCTCGTCGTTCCTTCGCTTCCATTTTACTCTCTACTTCCCCTTAGTCCATTAAGAGACAACACATAGAGTCTCAAGGAGGGTTTCCACCTATTGTTGTTGCAAGTCGCTTATGCTACAGTGAAGACAGGTTGATCCAATATGCTCTTCTAGGCTGGCCAATAACTGATCTTCGCAATCTTCCTTCTAGCAGCCCACTAGTCCATTAATGTAATGCACATTAGGCTCGACAACTTCACCCAACCTTTAGCTATCACACTCCCTTTAGGACAACTTGTCAAGGGATACTTTGGGTTTCGAACATGCTTCCCTCCACCAATCCAATGGCACACAAACCAATCACTATGAAATATTCTCCTAGGAGGGGCTTCTAACCACAAATACAAGCCCTCTAAATGGCTCCCACAAGTTGCAACAAAATTCATCCTTCTTGCAACAAAATCAACACAAAATAATCCTCATACATGTATTTGAGAGCTTGTACATTATTGCATTCCTTCAATTTGGTTAGGGTAACAATGCATACCCTAACAACCCTCTCAAATCACTGCAACAAACCTCAGAAGTAACGCATCTTCCCTTACCCATTTAGCTTCCTTCCACAATGCCTCTTCCCTTGCATGTACGTTTTGAAATAAGCCTTACGACCCTGCTAACATTCACACAACAGACATGTGGTGCCTCTGTTGTGATCACAGGGCTCATGGCCTACTATCGTAGGGATAAACCACCTCTAAACTACACCAAAACACCCAAAAATAATTCGGTGTTTCCTCTGTTGTACCTCAACCTCTTTTAACCCACAAAACAATGCTAAAAAATTTCCCTTGTCTACTCGACCTTCTCCTTTTTGGAAAAAAACTACCACAAGTGATGATTCTCTATGAGATGTTGCTCTTGCATGTCCTAAATGAATACTCTCTCCTTGTATTTATATCCGTACAAGGGCTCCACAAATAGACATGTATTTTGGCACATTCACACCAATCCAACATGACTTATGTGCCAAAAACCCATCATCAACCTTCAAAAATTCATAACTCATGAACGACATCTTGTATTTCAATGATTCTCAAAGCCTTGGATTCTCCTCACCATCCTCTATCATATCCATCCATCACATGTCCAAAATGCTCCATGGTTTTGGCCCAAACATCGATGGATGCACAACCCCAACCTTGTGCTCCAATCCCACAAGTGACTCTTGTTGTGCTCCAACCTACAAACCATGAACCCTAGGGTTGGAGTACCTCCCAAGCTACTAAAAAATCAACAAGGGGAATATGCCCATACCTAGAATGCCATAACTGTGACACATCTACTCTTAATACATTTTGTGCAAAAGACTATGAAAAATTTCAACTTCTAAGAGTCAATGGAAACATCCTATTCCTTGTTTCTTCAACCTTTGCTATCATTCTTCTATTGGAAGGTTTGTCGTAGATATAAGATGTGCTCTCTTGGACTATTACATCATAACCATGTTCCATCAATTGACCTACACTAATGAGGTTATGCTTCATATGTGGAACATAATAAACATTGGGTATGTATTTTTGCTGATTTTGTTTGGTAAGAACACTGACAATACCATTCCCTTCAGCTTAATATAGGAACGGTCTCTAAGAGTAATTTCAGATGTTATGGAAGCATTAATGCAAGAAAGTAGATTTTTGTTACCTGTCATATGATTGTTGCAACCATTGTCCAACAACCAAAGGTCCTCTCAATGACTGTCTTGATAAGGATGACAGGAAAGAAACATTGTTTCAGAGGATTTTCTTTCATTGTTGGAGAGATGGGCACTGCCTCTTTGTTAATCTAGTTGTTTCTTTCTTCATTCATGTTCATAATGCCCAAATTTCTTGCATTAATAGCATTGGACATTAGATTCACTCCACGTTCTACTTCTTTTTGTTTGGTGTTGTGAAGGCCTCGACTTCTCTACCGCATGATGATGTTTTGATCTACCTCTACCTTGCTTGTTGTTTCCTCTATAACCTCAGCCTCAGCCTCAGCCTCAACTTTACCAAGAGAGACATGTTCTTTGAAATCTTGTTCCATGGAATCTTCTGTCAAGTTAAGTCTTGTTCTACGTGTCAGAAGTGATCCATTTAAATGTTTTAATTAGAAATTTGTAAAATATTTGGATTCCAGAAAGGCTATTACAACCAAGTCATATTTCTTCGGCAATAATTTTTTGAACTATCTTCTTATTTGTAATGGTTTCACTAATAAGTTTGATTTGATTGATGATGCCCATGACTCTGGTCATGAATTGGTCCACATTCTTTGTGTCTAGTTTCAAATTGACGTTCAATGTCTGCAATTTAATAGTCTTCACTATATCATTACCTTATACACAACTTTCAAAATATCCCATTCTTCTTTTGGTGTTGATACACCAATTATCTTGTCAAAGATAGAGACATCGACTAAGCTTTGTATCCAGCATTTGGATGTGTGCTCTTTCTTTCTGAGTTCCGTAAAGCCATTCCTTTGATTATTGTTCATGGTTGTTAATGCTCCTTGGGTCAACTCTACATAATAGGTTCTGTAAAGCCATTCCTTTGATTATTGTTCATGGTTGTTAATGCTCCTTGGGTCAGCTCTACATAACAGGTTCTGTAAAGCCATTCCTTTGATTATTGTTCATGGTTGTTAATGCTCCTTGTGTCAGCTCTACATAACAGTTATGCAGGGTATCCCAACGCTCTTGGGCTTGTATAAATATCTTCATTCGTAAAGACAAAAGTTCATAATTTTTGCCAAAGAAAGTGGGCATTTGTGGAAAAGCGCTTGAGAAAGCCATTTTTCTTAATAAATTTCTACTATTTCTACTTAGGCACAAAAAAAAATGAAATACTGCAATTTAGAGTTTTGTACTCTGATATCATGACCAAAAATGCAGAGAAAAAAATAAGTAGAAAATGAATGGGAAAATTAAAATGGAACAAACTACTCTTCTCATCATTCAAAATCAATTAAATCAAACAACATAGAAAACAAAGAAATAAACGACAACCATAAATAAATAACTATAAAGAATTCTCACTAAACTCAAGCGAATCAAAACCTACTCTAACACCTAACATACAGTAAAATTAATTATCTCAAGAGTTTGTTATGTCCACGAAGAAAATAGAAGCAATATAGTCTCGAATTCGAACATTTGTAATGCTTTGGCTACCGTGCCTAATGAAAGAGATGTATACAAAGAGGGCAGCTGGACCAACAAATCCCTTAAACTTTTTTTCAGGTGGTCAAAGCGTAGAGGGCAATAAATAGGGAAAGAAATGGAAAAAAAAAATTATTTCCTCCCAAACGTCCGTAAGATTCCTGATCTGAAATACATACTCCTTTTGCACCTGAATTACGAACAAACGCTTAAAATCACCATGTATCCAAACGCAGAAAGATAAACCATAAAAAATATTGGACGCGGCCACAGCAGGAAGTCCAGCTGATCTAACCTGCATAGACAGCCATGCTGCCCGATCGCAACCTTGCAGGGATACTCCATGTCATTTTCTTCCAATCGCTTACAAAGATTGTGGTGGATCCCTGCAACGCAGTGACTGCCTTCATGGACAACTTCGTGATCTGGAGGATCTCCCATGGACTATAGAACCAATCTTGAAATGGGCCCAATGTAACTATATAAATTTTATTTTATTTTTAATTTTAAACATATTAATTATATTTATATTTTATTTTTCATTAAGCCGGGTTCTCTCTGAGAAAGACATCCCTGAAATGTGACGTGTGCGATCCTGAACCATTGATTCTGTGTGTTAGACGATTGGAGTGTTTTCTGCCAGATTTAATCTATTTTTTTATAAAAAAATGTTACAGCTGGAAGACAGGAGGATCTGGTATATATAGTCACCAAGAATGATATCCGCTACGTCGTGGTGGCTCCTGTTAATGGATACACACGTTCGGTGCTGCCATGGCAAAGGCTCAGGCCAAAGCAATACTCTGCAGACACTACTCTACAGTTATTTGAAGAGGTGACACGGGCTGCCATGTGTCATCTGCTTAATACACACCATTGTCGGTTAAGCATCCTTTCATGGTTTATTTCCCATCATATATTCTACCATGTCGATTCGGATTCGCATTCGGATTCGGATTCGGCCAAGCTCAAATTCAAAATGGACAGTTAAACTTTGGGAGCCGTTCGATATTGTTCTAAAATTTTAGCGAAGAAATTAGATTTTAATGTTACTTATGTAATGATCCTTTTAAGGTTATGTCATAATTTAGCAAACTACCACATCGTAGGAGGTTAAATATGAATTTAGATTATGGTGTAATTCCGTTATGATTAAAATTTAGTACATCATTTAGGGTATGTTAAAGTCCTGGTGTATAATTTTATTTTGAAAGTTAATTTTGGGTGAAATTTGGTAAAAAAATAAAAATTAATAGGGTTGGAAATAGATTGAGTACTGCTAAAAATTTATGGTATCTAAAACTTTAAAGTTCGATTATTGCAGCACATATTTCTCAAAATTTCTAAAATCTTCTCAAAATTTTTACTATTTTCTGAGAAAAATTGTAACTTCATTAGTCTACTCTTATGTTATAAATTTAGATCATAATATAATTATGTTATGAATTTAGATCTAATGATACTTAAATATAAATTTAGATTATGATATAATTCTAATCATCTTTAAAATTTTATGTATTGATTGTAAGACTTGTGATGAGAGAAATAGTTATTTATCTATTTTTAATAAAATTTTGAAACTATTTTCCAAAATAAAATGAAATTAAAATTTCAACCGAAAGTTTTTAATGAATTGTTTTTATATTTAATATTTAATTTTTAAATTTTAATTGAATTGGGTGATTTTTAAATATTATTTTTTAAAAATTGTTTAATCAGAAAAAATTATTTAATTTTTTTTTTTAATTAAGTTGAAAATCAATATCTTATTGCTTTTACATGGTTTTAATGTAGGTTAATAAAGAATGTAAAAAAATGGTGTAATTCTACATGTTTAAAATTTTATGTAATTAACTGAGATTTGTGATTAAAGAAATATATATTTCTTTAAAGTTAATTTTAATAGAATGTCGAAATTTAATTCCATAATAATAATGAAGGTTTTTATAATTGTTATATTAATATTAATTTATTAATTTAGATTGAGTTTAGTTAATTTATTTTTTTAATTTTAACTACTTCTTACCATTTTTATGAAAAATGTATAAAAATTATTTAATCTTTATATTTTTATGTTTTTTTAGATTAGTAGGAAAATCAAAATGTCTTATTCCCTCACTAAATGGTTTTAGGGTATATTAAATATGAATTTAGATTATGGTGTAATTGTGGAATTTAAATTTCATAATAATAGTAAATATGAAGGTTTTTAATGAACTGTTAGTTTTAATATTTTATTTTCTTTTATTTAGTTATGTTGAGGATGAATCATATTAAAGGTTGATCAACAACTTATGATGTGATTAATATAAAAGACTATCAAAATCAGTATAAATCACAAAAGTTTAAAATCAAGCTTTATTTTATTTATTTATTTTAACTAATGTTTAACCAAAATTTAAGGAAATTTTGTATTTAAATTTTTGTTTTTTTTTTAATATTTTTTATATTAGATAAGAAAATCAATGTCATAGTTCTTTCGTACATTATTTAGAGTATGTTAAATATGAACTTGGATTATGATGTAATTGTGACCACATTTAAAATTTCATGTAATTAATGTGAAAATTGTGATTTAGAGAAATAACCATTTCTTTCCTTCTAAGAGAATTTTGGAATTTAAATTTTATAATAACTAGTAATTTAAATTTTATAATAACAACCAGTAAGAAGGTTTTTAATAAATTGTTATTTATTAATTTAAATTTAGAGTGAATTTATTCACTTATTTATTTTTTATTTTTTCTTCTATAAATTGTTTAAACCAATGTTTTAGAAATATATATTTAAGTTATTTAATTTATTTTAATGTTTTTTTTAAATGGTAGAATTTAATGTATTATGGCTTCCTTAGGCTGTTTTAGGTATGCAAATATTATTTAGATCATGATGTAATTCTAACCATGTTTTAAATTTTAGATCATTATTTTTAAATTTGTGATTAGAGAAATAGTAATTTATTAAATCTTAATATAATTTTGGAATTTAAGTTTTATAATAATAATGAGTATAAAGGTTTTAATATTTTATTTTATATTAGTTTTACTTTATATCTAATTTAGATGTTATATTTTTTTTTAATTTTTTTATAAATTGTTTAATCACAATTTTAAGAAATTTTGTATTTAAAATTAATTTAAATTTTCTTTTAATGTTTTATAGATTAAGTAGGAAAATCAGTGTCTTATTTCCATGTTTTAAGTGTATATTCTCTTAAAGCACTTTACATTAATTTAAGTCATGGGAGTGTGTATATGGAAATGGATTATTTAGGTGACTTAGTATTAATTTCTTTCAATTATTTGAATATTAGTTGCTTTGAATTATTTGAGTATTATACACTTTGAATTATTACGCCGTAAGGCATTCCCTCTGAGAAAGACATCCCTAAAATGTGATGTGTGCGATCCTGAGCCATTGATTCTGTGTGTTAGACGATTGGGGTGTTTTTTGCCATTGATTTAATCTATTTTTTCATAGAAAATGTTATTTTTTCCACCAGCCAGAAGACAGGAGGATCTGGAAATGGGCCATGAAAGGCCAGGCCTCCTGGTGATGAGACTCTTCGCAGTGACTGAACCGAAACGTTATGTTTTCCGATTTATTCTTTTAAAGTTGTTATCGTTTTTGAAGTTCTGCTGGACAAGTGATAATGGTCTCTGTGAACCTTCTTTTCACATTTGCAATTGCACACGTCTTCCTATCTCTTTTATGCACATTCAGGTACGAGATTTTCCTATTCTTTGCAGGCTGGATCTGTATCATGACTGCCTTTGTGTACCTCTTCTTGCCAGAAACCAAGGGTGTACCCATTGAAGAAATGATTTTTGAATGGAGAAAGCATTGGTTTTGGAAGAAAATAGTTCCTTGCGTCGAGGAGGGGGCACCAAAAGGAAAACTACCAGAACTGTAATTCACTTAAAGAATAACTTAGTTTAGTTTAGTAATTCACTTAAAGAATAAATTAGTTTGGGAGGTTTGTCATTTGTTCATTATAATTTACAAGTCTATTTCAGTAGCTTTTGTCTCCACTTCCGGAGAATTGTCAAGAAAGTTCAGGAAAAATAATGGATTCTCTTTGATGTTTTTTTTTTTTTTTTTTGGAGTTCAATGCGTTATGAATTTCTGAATATATAACATCAAAATTATCATCTCCAAAATGATCATTCATAAACGAACATGACTGCAATGATTTTACACCCTAAATAAAATTTGTCCATGGTATCAATCATTGTTTCTCAATCTCAATAAATCATTTATGCTTTCTTTTCATCCCTGATGAGGGATGATGATGAGTGAAGTGCTAGAAAATTTGTTTACTGTTCAGTGATTTTTCCATTCTTTTTGTTTACTAATTGAGCAATGTTTGATATTGTGGGAGCCTTTATCACTGTTGAGGGCAATACCACATTCACTAGGCATTAAAACAACCTCTCTGCTGTCTTTCTGAGGCCGTGAAAATGGAAGCTATTGTTATTAGTTTGGGTATGGAAGTCTTTCATTAAATATTTGGATAGATTTCATTGTCAAAGAGAACCAAGACTCTTATGCTTTGGAGACAGTGTGCATTCTATGAGGCAACGCAGTAGCAGGAACTTTGGGTATAAAATTTTTTGGGAGATGGTAATATGGTATTCTTCAGGACCTAGTTTGGGTAAACTAAGAAATTGGTACATATCTTCTCTGTAAAAATTGTAAAACAGATTTGAGATTTTAAGAATGCATATGGATGAATATCTTTTCCAATGTGTGTAAAATGTGTTGAAATTCATTCAAATCTAAAAGATTAGGTTTAGAAGTTTTGTGTAAGGAAGTCATTTTCTAGAATTCAGTAAATGGTTACTGGGCAAAGTTGTGGATTAAATATTCCATGTCCGAAAATAATGAAAGCGGAGGCATTATATTCATGACTTTAGATGCCTTGGATAATCACATGGCTCAAAGAAGGGACTACGGATCAGATACGTTTTTGAATACAACATTGCCACCTCAATAGTACCAAGGTTCACAGAAGTATTAGTCAACCTTATACTACCCGGCTGGTTCGTGGATGGTCCTCTGGCTTTCTGGTACAAAGAAGGGCAATCAGAGAATATGTTGTGGAGAGTTAAGGAAGTGGGTTCTACTGCCAATGAGTTTTTAACCAGAGCTTTGGTCAATTCTGATACCGGTAAAAGCCATGTTTGCCAAGTACTAATCTTATGAGGTGTGGTTCAACACCTCTATAGTCAGTTGTGTCAATTGATTTGCTCTATTATTTGAGCTGTGATTGATTCTTCTGAAGGAGGCACTGACAAATGGGTTTTATGCTATACACTCCAAGGCAATCTCTAAACTAGTGTTGTTGTGATAATTGACAATCATTAGTATTGGTTTGGGCATGCACTGTTTACAGTTGTATGTGGGGAGATTTCATTGTCTAATTACTTTATGCTTGTTCCTCAGAGTAGTTTCTCTTAAGACTAAGAGGAAGAGAATGAGTTTCAGCATGCAAGATATTGTATTCAGTGTTTATTTTTTTTATGTTTTTTATGATGGAACTGCTTCCTCACATCTTCCATATATTGGAGTTATGATACGATTTTCAATTCTTCATTTTACATAATTAATTGGGTTACAGAGATTTTTAATATGCCTCCTTTGTTACTGATTTATATCTTTTGTGTCTTCTGGGTGATATGAAAATGGAGCCTTGTTGTCTATATAATAAATCCGTATCAGAAAGATCAACTACAAGATGCTAATGCATACACACCAATGATTATACACATGAACTTTTAACCCAAGAAAATCATAAGTTTGCAACTTTGCCTTTAGTTTCTTGTTCTTACATAATATAAATCTGTGAACTTCCTAGGACAAAAGTATCTTACTTATTTTTCTGGAAGATGCCCGATGTTTATAAAACTAATCCATGTGTCCCTTCTTTTTTCTTCCATCCTGTTTGCCTTTGCAAACTCTCATGTTCCTTTTCAACAGCTCTCTCTGGTTTTCCCTGCTGTCCAATTCGTTCGCTATTTTATTAGGTTTAGTTATTCCTATAGTACTTGATGTTTTCGTGAATCTATACTGGCCATACCTCCTCCATTTGGGAGGTTTCAGGTTTCGTACTATCTTATTATGTTCAACATGAGAATGGTTTCTTTTGTGTCATCTCCTCCATTAATATCTCTTGGCTTTGCTTAAAATTTTACCTTCTAAACCAATGTGTAAGTACTCTTTGTCCATTTCCTATAAGCACGAATCTTTCTTTGCAATACGATATCATGTACAAGTTCGGTTTGCATACTAGGTATCTCCTCAGCGGCTAGAACTATTCTTCATCTTCGTCCCACATCTGACATTGGTAGTTCAAAGACTTCAACTTTTCATCATTCAATATGGAAAGAGGATGTTCATTTATGATGGGAGGGACAAGTTGAATGAATGCTTCCAATCCGCTGTAAAATCTTCAATGAGCCATATTGGTGACTTTCCAACTTTTTCCCTTCTACTTGGAATCTCTCCTTGCTTAAACGTAGCCACATACAAGATCTTCAACCTAGAAATTTTTAGTAGTGATTCTTTTCCAAGGACAACCATATGGGGAAACCCACTTGATATTACCCCACCTCACTAGATAGCATTTTGTAGTGAATGTGTTGGTATAGATTAGTGCACCTTACTAGGGGATTCAAACTAGGCCCTTACTAGGATAGAACTAGCCAAATCCCCAACAATATTAGCAACAACGAGTTGAGTTAATCTCCTTCGACTAAATTATGAGTAGTTGTATTCTAATCATGCCATTATTTATACATTGTCTAAATTTTTTGGAGTTGTTCTTGTACCTTCTCGTTGATTTTTTGTATTCTTTCGATCAATTTGCATGCTTCGCTTAAACTATTGAGTACTTAATTGAGTACTTCTATAGAACAGGATTGGATGCTTCCCATCTTATAGCTCTATTTTGTTTTATGCCATAGGGTAAATATCTTTGATAGCATAGTTTACTTCTTGGTCCATGGTAGTTTTACTACTTATATTGGGTCCAAGGATGTGTTTGGTTCATTGATCTTATAGTAAAATACATTTCATGATATCGAATTTTCATTTTATGAAGGAAATAATGTTTAAGAAGCACATACCTTTCATAACAATGGGACCGTGAAGCCACAATTCTCCTCTATTGTTTGGAGGTAGAGGAGTCCCAAAATCAGGATCAATTATTTTTGCTTCAGTATTTGGAGTCAACAAGCCAATTGATCCATAGTGCCTACTTTCTTCTTCACCATCTAAATATGTTGCTACTGTTGTGGTTTCCCTGAGCCCATATCCCTGCAAAACTTCTTGCAACATGACTAAAGAAAGAGCATAACGTAGGTGTAAGCTCACCAAAATAGTTAGGTACTATGTCTAGATTCTAATGCCAGGAATAGCAAGGCTAAAGATGATAGGACCTATCTTACAGTTTGATTCAATGTTAGATTGGGAAACCCCGATGGGCATATGCACAATAAGCTTTTTTCCCCGATGATGAACCTTAGTAGAAGTTCAAAACGCATCGATCCTAAAACTTGATGTGATTTATCCAAGAGAATTTTTCTTTAATAAGAATGAAGTCTATGAATCTCAAATTCCCAATCATCCAAGATGCAACAATGTAGTCCCAAAGACCAGAACCGCCATTTTATACAAGAAGAGTCAAACTACCCACCATGAGGAAATGAACAGGAGGGGCGTGAGGATACACCAAGAGTTTCTAATCTCGCCAGTAGCCACAATTATGGTGTAAAACCTTGTGTTGATATTAGCTCTCATGAGTGCAAATTTGATGTTAAAAGATTTCCCGAAGTTATGCTATAATATTGTATCTGATAATAAAATGAATAATTATTACAAATGAATGGTTACATTAGGGTTCTGGGGAGTTTGAATAGCAATAAACCATAAAATAAAGTAAATGCCTATTACCTCTCATAACCAGCATCTTCAGGTGTTAATCCTTGAACCAATTTGAGGCAGCCCTAGGGCCCATAGCAGTGCTGCCCACTACCACCACAACGGCTACACCTTTCAAATCTTTCACTATTGCCCTTTGTGAGGGCTATGGAGTTGAATGATGAATGAGTGGGTTTGAAGTGGCAATGAATAAATTCAATGGGTTCTCTTGCTTTAGATAAATCCCGAAGGATGAGCCTCCTTGCCCTGGGAACTTAAGAAATATGTTAGTTGAAGGTGAACCGATTCCTTGATGGGTTGCAACTTTTATGCATGAATCAGACCAAAATGATCCCCACATAGTAGATGAGGCAATTCAAACGGATAAGTATTATGAGAACCAATGAAAGAATTAGGATGATTTTTATAAGAAGTGGAAGTAGGAAAAAAACAATAATAAGGTTATAGGCTCTATTTTTTTTTATATACCTACAATGCTCCCTAGCTAAACCAAATTGATCAAAGTAGGACAGAATACACAAAAAGTCATAAGGAAGAGGGAAAGAATATTGAAATGAAAGAACACTGAAATCTTCCTCATTATCGGTACTAAAGATCTTCTGCATACATGCCAATGAAGTCTTTGTTGCTATTTTGTTGAACACATATCTAGCCTGTCCTTTGGTAGCAATTCTGCATGCACCATTGAAAGAAGCTTCTAGATGTAGGGAATTGGTGATGCAACATATATTCATTATGTGAGTAATAAGGAGCGGAACATAGAGTTTCCCCAAAGAAGTTGAGGAAGATGAAGCCCTAAAAGAAATTCTTATCAAGGCATTCATGGATTGGAGAAGTAGGTCAGATGGAAGCTCCTAGCTACTTAGGGTGTTTAAACTCCCATGAATGATTTATTGGATTGGGGATGTCGTAACATTTTCTTGGCAAAATAATACAGTTAAAATTTTTGAGCTTTTCCAGAAATCCACCAACTTTATTGGCTGATCTTATTCTCATAGCAATTGGTATATGGCCCAAATATTTTTTCACTATATTCTTTGCATCATAGTCGAGCTGTATTCAAGATATTATAGGGTTGTATTACTCAACGACTATCAATGGCATACCTTAGTGTTAGTACTATGATGGGCATTATCACCTTTTGTTGCATCTATCACACGATGTTTTTAATTGCACCAACAAAAGTCATTGAATTGTAGTCATAACAATGCCAGGGTTCTGTAATGAATGTGAGGCATATATATTCATAGAAATGAAATGGAACAGTGAATGGATGGGCAAGCAATATTCTATTTGCACTTCGTTTTATGATTGTGATATTGTCAATGGAAACTAGATTAAACTTCCTCATTGGTCATATCAAAGTTCTCCTAGGAATATGTTTTATTGCCAAATAGAAGTAGATATTTTATACTTCTAATTAATTAGTCATTCACCAGTGGAGAGAACTCAAGGATGGTCTTACAATCCTTAGTTTTGGTATTGAATTCACTAGTTGAAAGGGCATTTTCCAGAGGCCAATCATGATTCCGACTGCCATCTTAGTTACATTGCAAGGATCAAAGGATGACACATTTGTTATTTGTTTGTCTCAATTTGCTTAATTTCGAGAAGCTTGACAACAAGTTATAGAAAGCATCAAGAGATTTGTAGATCCACAAACCTTAGTAATTGTATATATGTTAATGCTGCATTGAGACATAGGGGCTCTAAAATTCAAGTTGGAGCTCACGTATATGGTACATTCTACTCAGCGTCCCCTTCTTATATAATCTAGATCAATCAATATATCAAATGATGATAGATTTTTCCTATAGTGACTGCAAGTGTCTCTTTTCTGTCAATGGATTCTACAATAAACTAGGACATTGCCTTCAAATATTTGAATGCAGATGCAAAAAATCTGCTTACAATGAACAATGGCAGTGGGAGAAACATATCACCAATGATATTTGATCAAACCAATAATGAAAATATGGCTAAGTTGTGAGCAAAGGCAGATGTGTGGACAACCAGGGTCCAGTAAGATGAAATTAGTGAAGGCTGAAAAAAATGTAATATGCAAAGTCAGAGAGATAATATCAGAAATTTATAATTGCAGACACGGTTGACAGAGCCAAGAGGTTTGTTTTTGTTGGGTGTTTTGGTGACCAAAATGCAGTATAAAAAGAGGACGAATTCACTAGGTTAGATCCATGATTTTGCTAAGAATTTACCAACCAAGTCGCAACAAAAGGGAGCACATTTTTAGTTGGCAAGGCACCCATCAAATTGTTGTATTGAAGGGCCACAAAATGCTGTTGATAGAGGCACGATTTCGCTGGGGAAGCAGCAACCAAAACACAGTAAATTTTAGCACAAATTAGCCATGGAAATTGGTATGATTTCGCTTTGTAAAAGGTTCATTGAATCTGCTGTTTGAGGGGCCATTAAATGGTAGTGGTTTGTACAATGGTTTGCAGAGAAAACTGGAAGAGACACAAATAAGAACTAAGTTCGAAAATAGCCAAGAAAATGGCTAACCTAAGAGGATCATAAATGTGCCAGAAATATGAAATTTTGTTCAAGTCAATTTGGAGTATGGTTTATTTGGGTTTCAAGTCAACTAGGTGTAGATTGTGAATTGGTGATGCTCACCACTAGGGAACCACCCCACACAATTCCACTTTTGGTTTTTGTCATCCCACTTTTCAAATCTCAGCAGCAGACTGAGAGTGCCAACTAGCAAATATCCATGTGTTGAAAAAACCAAGCATGTCACCAAGAATCAAACACAAGTGCGTGCCAAGAAAGACTAAGTGCGCCCAGGAAAAGAACTGATGAATATCAATTGCACAATGCATTCAATAAAGAGATGAACACATTTCCATATATATGTTTTAAAAAATATTTTAGTGTTGGAACTTGGTAGGTTCATGCTTCTTTGTGAGATTATATAAATGTACTGTTTCAACGTCGTTGGTGGCAGATTTATGCAACATATTTGATCATTTAAGTTTAATAGATTTGCCTTTTCTTTTCCTACAAAGAATTTGCTCTTTATATGTGTTAGAGTTATTGGGATATTCTTTAGGAACTACCAGGCATGCAAATTTATATTTTTAAATCCCTAATTCTCATCATTTGCAGATTGTTCGTCTGCATCTATGCAAGAAGACAACTTAGCTTCAAAACGTTTGTAAGACAGAAAATGCAAATTTGAGCAAATATGGAGCTAATAATAAACGCCCTGTGGTGTCAGAACATTGTTTTCTTGGTTTCCTTTGAGCAATATCATTAGAGAGCCATATATTCTTCAAATTGGTGAAGGACCTTCAGCCCAACGCATCAATGGCTTCATGGGATTAAATGTTCCTCTTCCAATGGTGGCAGATTTATTCAACATATTTGATCATTGAAGTTTAACAGATTTGCCTTGCCATCACATTCATCTCCTCCAAATTCAACTGAATTTCTTAATGCTATCTCATTTTCTTCCTGCAATCCTTCGGGAAAGCTTCCTATTTCCACAACAATCTAAGTGAAGATGGAACAGTAGCATTAAGAATTTCTGAAGTCAGTTTGCCCTTATTTTCTTATTGCTTTGGGAAATAAATTGGGGTTTATTAACATATTCCTAATTATTCACTGCATATCTCTGTACACAAAGCAAGTTCGTTTGGAAGGGCATCAGTCTGAATACAAAGAGCAGTTTTCCCTTATTTATTAACTGTTCGGTTAGGTTGGATAAAGAACCATCTAGAAGATGGAAGCAGAATATTGAAGAAACCAGTTCTGTTTGTAGATTTTGGGAAATCCTTTAAAGACTGAGGATTAGGCATCGACTAGAGAGACAATTTATTTGATATGGTTTATAAACAAATATATGCTTCTGCTAGCATGGGAAGAGCAGGTGGAGGAGCCATGTTTTGGCAGCTGATGGCAGAAGGAATGAGCTCATATAGAGATATAGCAATTTCTTTTTAATTGAGTGACTCAAGTTCATGTTTCTTTAGGTTGAAGGTAAGGCCACTAAAGTGGAAAAAATTGTGATGCCAATAATCAGAGAGATTGTGATAAGAAATTTAATATTCCAAGAAGAGGAGGTAGTAGTAGATTCTAAATAAATTAGCAATGCAACAACATAAATGTTTGCAACAAATTTAGAGAGATCCACCTTGTTGAATAATGCATACACTACATGGATAATGGATTTCCGCATTTTATGCCTTACGGCATTTTCTTTACAACATCTGGTGCAAATGCTAGTTTAACTTTTTGTGATATTGATGGAGTTAAAATGTTTATATTAAATAACAAAACAATATTTCTTTTCTCACTTGCATCATTTTTTTCATGTTGATATTACTTCTATATTGACATTGTATAACCTATCTTCTATTACTTCTATATTGACATTGTATAACCTATCTCCCATACTAGATTTGAGAACATTGTATAATAAAAAAACTCTCCAATTACCAATTTAACTTTTAAACTTTAGCTTCATATACTTATTTTATCCCTATTTAAATTTTATTGCCATCCTAAATACCGATCACCCCAATATATTTTTTTATGATTTTGAAATTATCTTACCTACTAATTATATATATTTTTCCTTTTTTAATTCATAAGCTAATAGCACGGATATGATTTCTATATCATTTTGTTATACTAATTATCATTGGATGCATAAATTTTATTAACTATTATTGTACATTGTCTGAATCATTAGTATGGATGCAGTAAGGATTTGTATAGAGCATAGGAAAAGAACATTGCCTATATATCGTCTTCAAACCATTGATAATATGTCCACCTGGATTCATGGAATCGGAAATTTTCAGCGTCAATTACTCAAACACAAAGGTTTCAATATTCCCTGTAGCTGTCTTTTGTCTGCAATTCCTCGACAAGTACTAAGTTTTCTTGTGGTTGGTCTCTCAACAATGTTGTCTTTTGTCTGCAATGCCCAATGTTTTCTTCCTTGGGAATACTTTTTTAGCCTGTCCGATAATAAATTGCAACATGCGTTTTCATGCTTGGAAATACCTTCTTAGCCTGTGCGATGATAAATTACAATATGTGTTTCTGCTAGGGCTATAATCAAGTAGAGAGTTTACAAGTCGATGCTTATTCTCTTTATAGGAATCAATTACTGAGATGTATTTTTATTTTGGGTGAAGCGTGACCACCGTATTGGCAAAATACCGAATACAAGCGGAAACTGCCCGAAACGCAATGCCTTCATCGCTTCAAAGAACAGAGGTAAATGCTTATATTACTATATAATCAATCATAATATAAAACTCATGCTCTGTTTGTGTGATATCAAGAAACAATGGATTCTTCTTATAAAACGATATTGAATTTTCATCACTTTTGGAGAATATGTTATAAGACATTTAGAAAACTACATGGACCGTGGGTTCCTCATTCCAATCCGTGTTTTAGATGTTTTAAGTCGTTACTTTTCTTGATAAATTTTGATAAACTACCAATGTGACTTATTAGATATTAAGCTGTAGGCAATAAGAAACTGTGGCAAGCTTTTGTTTTTAATATATATATTCTAAAGCCTCGAGCCCCTAGTACTCACCGTAAGGCTCGTAACTCAAACTAAAACAATCACCATGTCCACACTAGACACATGCCACCGTACCATGATTCACTGGTTTTTATTCAGTCGAAACTGTTGCAAGTTTTAAGGTACTAAAGAAAATACTATATAATATTAATATAGATTTATTTTATATATTTATTAAATTGAGCGAAGGAGATTCAATGTTTTCAAATAGAATTCTTTTATTTTTAAATTTTTTAAATTTTTTATCTAAGCATAAATAAATAAAATTTCAATTTTGATGATGGACAGATAATATTTAAACTGTAAAATAATCCTCTCAACTCATAAATCTCTTCACTTAATAACCTATTTATATTAAATAAAGAAAACACAAATAACTTAATAAATATTTATATTAAATAACAAAAACAACAAATAATTTACCTAAAACTAAATTGCAAATTCAAAAGTATAATAGAAATCTCAAAATAAGTTAGCTCATATCCTCATATTTCCAAAATATTTTAATCATTAGTCATAGATAGTTCCCTTAACTAAATTGCAAATTCAGGAATATAATGGAAATCTTAGAGTAACTGAGTGCATATCCGCCATATTTCCAAAATATTTTAATCGTTAATCAAAGATAGTTCCATTAACAACGATTTTCTATTTTCGTTCATTCCAAAGGTATTCAATAACAGGATAAACCTATTGTTTTTTCTATCCAAGAAATATCGTGTTGGTTAGTTATTCTACATGTGAGAGGAAATGGAAAGAGGGGAAGAATCTTAATTCCATTAATGTATTTGAAATAATAGAAAATTTATTTGTTTATACATTATTGTAATGATAAACTTAAGAGAGGTTAAGTATGTAATATACCTCTACATATATGATTCTATTTAATTCAATATTCTAATTGTAATAATTTTTGCTCTTAAGCAAAGGTTCTAATACTAAGATTATATAAGATTAATATTCATATGTTAGGTTTTATATGTGATTTTGATTTAATATTGGTATATAGTCACTCCCACTGTCATGGTTTTTTTTATTTGGCTTTTCTCTTTTTATTTTCAAGTTTGTGTGTAGAAATGAATGATACTAAATCTCTTAACTTTGGGTTCCATAATTATTTAAACTATTTTTGTCTATTCACTATGTTTCCATCATGCTAATGTAAAGTTTGTTTTGTAAAAAAAATGTGTTTGGATACAATATAAACCTCACTTCATCTTCACCTTTCGATTACTCTAGCTAAGGATATTTTACCAGTAATTATTGCTTACTTATCATATCAAGCATTGACGCCTTATATGATATGAAAATTTGATATATATATATATATATATATATATATATATATATATACATAACATATACATCATATACATATACATATACATATACATATATAATCATTTTCTAGCTCCTTTCTTTGAGAAAACTCAAGGTTTAAAAATGCGTCCTATCCCTACATGTTGAGCATGTAAGTCATGGTTCTCACCCATTCATGTGATTGATTCATAGTTGGATGACTAAGATAATTTGAGGAAATCAAATGGTGTTGATGGCTTAATGTAACAAGTTGGTTGGATTAACTACTATCTCATACATGTCAATTGACGTTGCATGTTCTTTGTAGATAAATATTTCTTCAATTGTAAACTAGGGTTTAAGCTCTGCACCTATGATTCTCTTGGCATTGATGGCGCTTTGTTTCCACATTGAGTTGGTTTCATCAACAATGATTCAAGCTGCAAGCAATAGGAAATTTCTCTGTCTTTTTTATGAACTTAATATTGAGGTTTTACAATATTTGAAATTGAAAACTTTGTGTTACAATCATCCTGATAACTTTGTCGTCGAGGGTTTACTAGTTTAACCTTGAAAATTTTCAATTTATCATTGGGTGGGTGGAAAAATGACTTGATTGACAATTTTGGTTCCACTATGGGACCTTCTAGGAGCCTTTGAGGACCTTCTATTGCCCAAATAGTTATTTAGGATTTTAAAACCTCATTGTTATCAGAGAGGGAGATTTTGATACACACCCCTTAAACTAGATATACTTTGACACATTATGTTCAATATCTCTGCAAAGGTAACATCTGGTTCATGGTTTTAATCGTTCAAGTGAATTTGGACTCCAACTAGTCCCAAGGACTCAAATGCATGACACTTGAAATTTCATATCACCCTTTCAGGGTTTCGCTATGTAACATGAAAGTTTTTATCCTTGCTATCTTTTTAATATTTCAATACAAGGGTTTGTAACTTCAATTACACTCTATTTATTCTTGAGGATCAATTGATTTTTTAACCTTGTCTTGAGGATGAACCACATTAGTTGGTTCGAAACATCGACAAAATCCCAATGACGTGACTAATCTGAAAGACATTTGATTACAACTTGAATTCATTTCAAAATTTCAATGTGAGGTTTTCTAACATAAATTTTGTTCAAGATTTTAGGTGAATACTTCACTATATGAAGAAAAACCTTTTTAAGTTGATGTCGAAGCTCATCATGGTTGTAGAAACTTTATGGGTAGGTATAAAATCATATTTTCTTTGTTACTCTTCTTATTTCTTGACAATAGGGTTTTAGGTATTTAGATTATTTGTTGGTTTTTTGGTAATTTCTCTTTTCAGAAATATATCTTTATCTAGGAATTAAGGGTATTACAGACCCTCCTACGAAAGTTGATAATTGGGTGTCTAAAAAAATGATTCCTGGTTCTAGTAAATGTATAATGTAAATGAAATGGTTGTTTTATTTGTGAAAACCCTCTTTCCTATTCTATAGTTCTCATTAGAAATATGATTTCCATATTTGTGACTACCACTATGTCTCCAACAATAGTTCCATGACTACACCTCCTTCTTTACATTTTTTATAGTATAGGGTTTTTGAATAAACATCCTTAAGTTATGCCATTAGTTTAAATATTCCCTTTTTATTAAATTAATACCTTATCTTTTGAACATTTTTTATTCCGAATCCAAAGTATGCATAAGAAAACTCGTTTTGGAGATATTCATACCTTAAATTATTATGTACTCATTTTCGTGTGGCTAGGGTTTTTGAACCACCAACTTATGCATGGTTTATGTATATGTTTGAACCAAGTAATTTGAATATGCTACTCTATGTATATGCATTTAGTATCTACAATTTATTTTAGTCTACAACTTACTTCAATATTATTCTCAATGAGGAATGTATGGTTATTTTTTTATTTGATTCAAAACTTCTTTGTTTAATTAACATATATTGATATTTTTCTATTGTAACTCTTTCCTTAATCACTCACCTAAACTCATGCCTAAAATTATTCTAAGTAGACTTTGTGCAAAAAAAGTGGTTGTAGGGTACCTGTGCCAACATGATTTGTAACAAATGCTTGAGATTTATTTACATATCAAGTGAGTATTACATGCATTAAAAGGTTAATACAGAGTTTATCCCTCCATCCTATCTTACATGCATGATAAACCTACATAAAAATTTCTTGTTTCCTATATGGTAACTTGTAGTAAAATCATCTACAAAGTTTCTATTATTTATCTTTTCTTTGTGTTTATGACACTAAAAAATTAGCATTACGTATCTAAGCTACTGTCAGATTTAGAATTTACAGATTGAGATTATCCATTTGGAAATTTCTACCTCTTATATAGTGTTGAAAATGCAACAAGAAAGTCTTAATTTTTATTTTGTGTTAACCAAATTGAGGAAATTTGAAATTCCACATCAGTGGACAATGTGGAGGAGTTAACGGAAGTGACATGGCTCTTTTCACTCAGTTAAGAACACTCAATTCAAGTTAATGAGTTTAAGTTTAGTTTACTTGTGTTGATTCCTAAAAAATAAGAGTCTAGCTCAGGTAATTTGATTTAAGGGCATGGAGGTTAGTTTCATGTAGCGATTCCTAATTTTTAGAAGCCTAGGTTCAGTTAATTTCAGTTGTAATAAATTAACTTGTTGCAGCTATTAATAGGACTGGTCCCCTCACCCTGTCATACTAACCTCGAGAATTGGATAGTTTTCTTCCTCAACCTAGCCTGGATTGTGTATTGTGCAGTCCCAAGGCTCAAGGTTCACCCCTGATTTCCTGAACTACACAACTGCATAGTCACTGCGCCATTCTCCCAGCATGTCACCCCGTTTCAACTCAGCCAGTGGATCAATATGCACTATCTTAGACTAGGGGTTTTGAGATTGATGTCGTCTTTTCATAAGTGAGTTACAGATACATGTATTATCATACCATAGCGAGTTGATGAAGAAGGAGATGAATAAGGGAAACATGTTGAAGGACATATTTATAGCTGAGTATGCAACATGATCAACTAAGAGAAAGAAAAAGGACAACCGTTTGTAATCACAACTGAAGACATGAGATCATTGAAGGTTCCTTATCACCAAGCCATGTGGACGTGGAAAGATAAGCATTCTCCAGTAGAAAATCAAGCACATAGCAACAACAATGGCTTGACATTGCCACATCATCAAGCAGACAATGTCAATAGTGTCATGATATGTCATGTCATGTCATGAGTTGTCACATGTCACACCATTATGGTGTAATATGTAATCCTTGTAATGAAAATGTATTGTAAATTGAAAGTCCAAAAGATGTGTATGGAATATGAAGAGTGATGTAAAGTTGAAAAGTCATAGGAAGTCAAAGAGTCATGAGGGTAGTCCAAGAGTCACAAGGAAGGGGAAGCATCACCTCCTCATTATTATATATACACCCTCATTGTAAGAGAAAAGGATTTTTCACCTTGGCTCCTCCCGCAAAGCATGAGAGGGATACACTAGTTATTTTGAGGAGCAAGGAGTGGCCCCAATGCTACACTATTGGAGCTAGTGGTATTCATTGTATACATGTGTCTTGGAAATTTTACTTACTATAACAATCCATATGGGTAGCACATTCTTCATGCATGGATTGTGGATATTTGTAAGACAATTTTGTGAATGTTTGTAATTCATGTTTGCTTTCATTTGTGATAAATTAATTGAACTATTTTCGTTATTTTTGTACTTATGATATTGCGAATGCATTGTAACTGTTATTACCACCGTCGTATCCTCATGGACTATTATGTTGGATTTTAGACATATTATCCTTGTTACATTAGTTGCAATGATTGTCGCATCTATACGAAATATTATGCTTGATGTTGTACAAATCCTTATTTTTTATGTGTGTCTCTTCTAGGGTGGTACTACCATCTCTCTCTTAGAGGTTCACTTCTTCTCCCCTACACAGAGAAATAAATTTGACACACATATGACCAAACATTCACCAGGAACACCCCCATTTATTTTGGAAGGAACATATTCACTCCTCCCTCTTATCGATAGTTAGAATCGAGACATATCTTTAAGATAAACAACAATTGAGCCATATTTCAGATGAGGCTCCTATCCCAAATAGTGTGAAGTCTAATTGGGACCACATATTGAGGAGACCCCTTAAATGTTTGCGGGCCCATCATCGTGAACATGATACATAGTAGTTATGGAAATAGTACAAGGGGTTTTATAAATAGTGATTGGAATATGATACGTGAATGATAGCAATTAGATATGGTGGTATATCATCAATGATGGTAGGAGATGAGTGTAGGAATGTGGATAATTATGATTAGGAGGTGGGTTTAGGATAAGGGGTGAGTATGTATATATATGAATGTGGGATGTAAATATACATGTAGGGGGTGTATGTATGAAGGGAATTAGTAAAATAAAGTGTAGGATGGAAAAATTTATGGTAGAGAGATACTAATAGAAGCATAAACTGTAAATGGTCGAGTAACTTAATGAATGATACTCCACAATCAACAGAACCTTAAAATGAAATAGACTTATTTTTAGCCCCAAGAGTTAGCTCAATCGGTCAAATCAAGTGCCTTGCCAATGGGAGGTCACAGGGTCGAATCCTGAAAGCTCTTGGGGTCAGGTCAGTAAATAGGCCGAGGGGTGTTGATGCCCTTCGGGTGGCATCCACTCAGTGTTAAACAACCCTGGACATAGCGGCTACCCAATGACCCTGGTATCCGTGAACCAGTATGTGAAAAAAAAAAAGACTTATTTTTAATGGTTCTAATCAGTGAATACTGACATATTACCCTTTTAACCCTAACTAACTTTATAAAAAACTAACATCATGACTTCCATTGACTGAGACTCTTTCAAAATTTGTATGAAACCTTCATGGAAGACTTGCAAGGACATTAAACAATGACTTTTCGACTATGATAACAACAATATTTTATAGGCTAAGCTGCTGCTTAAAAACTAAAAATTAATGAATGAGACAAAGGTATTTGACCACAAAACCCTAAGACCCTAACAGGTCCCATGAGTACTTGAATGTGTAAATATTCCTAATGGAGTCGCCAAAGTGTAGGATTTTATTCTACACAAGGGCTAGCAATAATTATTTTTTGCTAGTTGTTCCTATCCCAACATCAAAAAGTGAATTCAATTAACCCTATTATTTATTAGTTGCATAGTGAGATGAATTACTCGTATAGGTGAAATCATTAATGCTAAAATAGAAAAAATGATTGAGGAGACTTTGAAAGGAGATGATTCATGCAACATATGGCAACATTGAGAAGTAACCAATCACCACATATTCTTAGAGAATGCCAGTTTCATCGCCTCTATTGATCCTTATTTGAAAAGAAAAATTAGTGAGGCCTTATAGATTGAAGAAACCCTAACAACTCAAAGATGGGCAGAAGCTTAAAAAATTATGATCCCACAATATTAACCACATTTACGACTAATAAAATATATTTTACTACATTACCTATTTAAATATATTATTTTAAACACGTTATCCTAATCAGTATTACATAAATTACATTATTTTAATTATTATTACATTAGTTAACCCTCTTATTAATTATTAATCTACATTGTTATTAATCATTAATATTTAACTACTCTATTCATCAATTTTAATTAACTATTAATCATTTTCATTATTATTGCATTAATTAACCATACTATTATTAGTTAACTAAGTTAACCTTATATAAATATTTATCATTATCTTATTATTGACCTTATTATTTACTTTATTCTTAATACATTATTATTAATATAGATTACTAGATTAGATTAATATATAAGAATTTATTTAAACTTAATTTATTTGTTTAGTAAATTAACCTATTAAATATATTAATTAAATAAACTTATCAATGAATCTTTATTAGTTAGATTATTAATCATTTTTGAATTGATTTCTATTATTCATTAAAAGCTTACATAAAATGCTTAACAATTCTAAGGTAATTATTATTTATTCACAGATGTTGTTTGGCTAAAATGAGAATTTAAGATTCTTCTGTAGATCTCGTGATGATGGGTTGTGTTAGTTAGACCGAATTGTTGATAAAAATAATTTACCACACACGACTCCAAACACTTTCCAATGCAAGTCTATGATAAAACAACAACACTAACATTGAGAAGTACCAAGTGAAGTGTTAGGCCCCTATACTACTATTGTAATCCCTTATTGTTATTATTACAACCCCCTTATTATATTGTTGTACCCATGTAGTCCCCATATTGTTACTATTGTGCCCCATAGAAGCCCACTATTGTTATTATTGTGCCCTTACATTATTATTGTTATGTCGGCTCTGAATATATTATGACCCCTTAGACTCCTATATATAGAAAGGAGGCCTTGTCATTTGTATCATCTAAGAATTGTTCATTTGTGTAATGTAAATGAGGTTGCCCCTCGAAGAGGCTGATATCTAAGGCATTGATCTATCATTTCTATCTTTTTGTGAGTTAGTTTCATAACATTTGGTATTAGAGGTTTCGATTCTAGTGTTTCGCTGCTCCAAATAAGTCAACGTGGCATTTTCGCTATACATTTTTTTCTACAACATTTCAGAAGAGAAAAAAACCCGTTTGAGACGAAATCGCACTGAACCTCAGTTCCAAATTTTAGATCTTTTCACGTTGTATTTGCAGAGATATGATTTGAGGAAGTTGATCTTTTTACAGACTCCTGAATTACATTCCAAATAGGTGACCTGGGGAAAATCATCATAACTTTCTCTCTGAGCATCGGATTGAAATTTTGTAAGAAGGTACAGAAATAGGATGGACTGTAGTTTTTTGTGTATATTGTTTAGAGCCTAATGTCAAAACAATGACACGTGGCACATCGTACAAGTTTGCTC
This sequence comes from Pinus taeda, assembly GCA_000404065.3. Taxonomy (NCBI): domain Eukaryota; kingdom Viridiplantae; phylum Streptophyta; class Pinopsida; order Pinales; family Pinaceae; genus Pinus; species Pinus taeda. The sequence goes on from APFE030878867.1 coordinate 65,197, forward strand.
TACTGAACTAGTTTATAATCAGGTCATTGTGGGAGATTTGGCATAAATCTTCCTTGGAGAATACAATTTGGATTAGACTAGTGGCATTGGAAAGAGGATGTAGAGGGCTACAACAGATCACAATTTCAGAACTTAAAGATCCGAAACTACAAAGTTACAGTCGTTTCAAGATCGAGCTCCTAAAATCAAGAAAAAGCAAGATGAGGAAGTTTGATGGCAAGGATCCAGTAAATTGGATACTTCAGATGGATAAATATTTTGATTTACGTGGTGTACTGCTATTACAAAAGGTATGTATTGCATCTTCATATTTAGAACCGGATGAATTTTTATGGTAGAAAAGGATTTTTTCTCGTAAACAACTTGTTTTTTGGCCAATTTTCATGGAGGTAATGATAGCACATTATGAGGATACATAGAGAAACACCTTTTTTATAGCAACACCACAACAATTGGAAAGAGTAAAAGGGCTTTGTTACATAGTGGAAAGGAAAATTATGGCAACAAAGAAGTCTACCCCTCACAAATATAAAAATGGAAGTGTTGTTTCTCCTAGACTTCCACAACCTACAAGGGTTACACCACAACAATTGGAAGAAAAAATAGAAAATGGCTTTGTTATAATTGTGATAAAAAATGCACTAAAGGTCATAGGTGTGGTGAGGATAAATTATTTTACATAGAGTATGAAGAGGAGGAAGAAAAGAATCAAAAAACATCAAAAGAAGAGGATATACGCCAGGACCCAGCCCCAGAGAAAGAAAAACTAAATCAGACCATATCTTGTAAAGCATTGGCAAGAATTACCACTCCTAAAACTCTCAAGATAGAAGGACATATCAGAAAGAAAAAGGTGAAATAAGTGAAATATCACATCGAGAAACAGGAAATGAATCCAACCATATCTTGTAATTCATTGGTCGGAATTACCACTCCTCAAACTATCAAGATAGAAGGGCATATTAAGAAAAAAAATGTTCAAGAAGTGAGAGATCACATCGAGCATCAAGAAATGAATCCAGCCATATCTTTTAAAGGATTGGAAGAAATTACCACTCCTAAAACTCTAACTATAGAAGGACGTATCAAGAAGAAAAAGGTTCAAGCAGTGAAAGATCACATCGAGCATCAACAACAAGTTCTCCAAATTTTACAGGATAATGCCACTTTGGTGCAAAATCAAATGACACAACACATAGATCAACATCGTAGTGAAAAATATTTTGACGTAGGCAATTGGGTATTTTTACTGCTACATCTCAAGCAAGCTATTTATGAGAAGGAAATGTTGGCAATACTATATGCACTTAAGAAATGGTGACCTTACTGAATGGGAAGACACTTCATGATAAAAATGGATCATGATAGTCTTGAATACTTTTTAGAACAACTATTATCTTTAGAAGAACAAAAAAAATGGGTCACAAATATTTTGGGTTATGACTTTGACATCATCTATTGAAAAGGGAAGTAAAATTTTGTTGCAGATGCACTCTCAAGAAAGGATGAGGATGCGGAAGCATTATTTTGTGCTATTTCTATTATCCAACCAGATTGGATAAACAAACCAAGGGATGCATTGAAGAAGGGCAAAGAAGTATGGCCACTTATTCAAAAGTTGCAAAAGATCCCAACTCAAATAATATTGCTAGAAATTGAAGAGGAAGGAAAAATCATATTGGAACTTGGAGCAATAAAAAAAACAAGAACCCGACATCTATGGAATCGATCAATTTCAAGGTATCTCATCAAGTGGAAGAACTTACCTACTCAATATTCCACATGGGAGGACAAGAATTCTATACAGAAGCATCAAGAACTACTCAAGCATTGAGGAGAACACTTTTTGAAGGAGAGGGGCATGTTAGGCCCCTATACTACTTGTGTAACCCCTTATTGTTATTAGTATAATCCCCTTATTATATTTTTGTACCCATGTAGTCCCCATATTGTTACTATTGTTCCCCATAGAAGCCCACTATTGTTATTATTGTTCCCTTACATTATTATTGTTATGTCAGCTCTGATTATATTATGACCCCTTAGACTCTTATATATAGAAAGGAGGTCTTGTCATTTGTATCATCTAAGAATTGATCATTTGTGTAATGTAAAGGAGGTTTCCCCCTCGAAGAGGCTGATATCTAAGAATTTGATCTATCTTTTCTATCTTTTTGTGAGATGGTTTCATAACATGAAGTTTATTACAAGAGGGTTCTCCTGGAAAGAGGGTGTGGATTACGAGAATTGTTTTGCTCTAGTCACTCAATGGTCAAATTCTTGGGTTTGAGCATAGGCTTAGTAAGAGTGTTTGATGTTTGAGAAGGAGCATTATAAATATTGTTAGGACATATATGACGATGCTAGATGACTATAAGAGCTTCTAGTTATAAGGAAGCATACATTCAGGTAGAATGGAAGTTGAAACCTTCCAATAAGATGTCATGGGTTAAGGCTATCATACTATTTTCTTAGAGATAGGAGGTATCTATGAGAAGTAATCTTTTTATGAGGGGACCCTGCCATATAGATGGATATGCTTCATTAATAGAGGGAGTAGAAGTGGAAGAGGGGGAACCTAGGATTTACAAAGGAGGATATGCTTCACTGTTAATGGGAGCAGCCAACCAAAGTGACTAGAAAGAAGTTGTGGTGATGGATTTAGTTAAGGAGGCTATCTAGTTTATGTCTGATTCAAGGCATTAAATGAAGCATGTGTTGAGGTACTAGTGTGGTAGAGTTGGATATGTTTTGAGATATATCTTAGGTGGTGAAGTTAGGCTCCAATGACATCCTGATTTTAGATTGGGATGGGAGTACAAAGGACAAAAATAACACCTTGGATTGTTTTTTCAACATCGGATGGGATATTATTTCCTCTTTTAAGAGGAATTAGAAATATGTTGCACTCAATATTAGAAAGGAAAATTATATTGCAACCAGTGTCACAAGTTGTGAAGTGGCATGGCATAAAAAGCTTCTTGCCGGACACTTTGATCAATTCACTTCATTTGAGACATGGTGTAGAAGGGAGTAGTGAAGTTCTAGCAGATATATGTTGATGAGCATATTATAAACATTCTCACCCAGCCTCTATGTAGAGCGAAGTTTCTACTTTAGAGACAAGCTTGATGTGATGCAAAATGTATCCCTCATTGAGAGGGAGTGTTGATATCTTTGCAGGACCAGGAAAACCATCTCCTGAGAAGCGAAAGAAACATGGTTGGGAAATATTGATTTGACCAAGGGAGATGTATACATTTACCTAAGTATCCATCAAGGACTTTGGTTGGGTCGTGATGATTTTAACAGGGGTGGATGGACCAGGAAAATTACAGGATTAGATAGATACTTTCCTAAGAATCTATATATTTTTATTTTGACCAAAGGAGATAGATGAAATTAACCTGGGAAGCCATAAAGTAATTTAGCTAGGGCCATGATTATCTGGTTAGGGGTGAATGGTCTAGGGGTCGATCCTCTTTTGATAATACATGAAGAGCATTGGTTGGGTCAAAATGATTTAACCCGAGGAGATTGATACATTTCCCTAAGGATCCATAAAGGACATTGACCAGATCATGGTAATTTGACCAGGGGTAAATGGACTAGGATACTTATGTTACCTACTCCAACATGGAGTGATCTATAAACATGTGTGAAGTGTCACATTTACTAATCAATCTTGGAGTGATCTATAAACATGCACCAACATAGCAAGCTCATGAACATTTCTTATGGAGGCGAGATTTTTACAAAGGGAAAATTTGTTGTAGCTAAGGAGAATACCATCCTTGCTAAAAGTGAGATTTATTTTTTATGTAGCACCGGGAGGTATTCCTGCATGACAAAGATGTCTCCAAGTTGTTGTAAGGAAATTAAAATTAATTTTTTTTTTGGGAACCAAGTTAGCCCAAGAAGACAAGTTATCCTAGCTCATAAAAGGGTGTGTCCCTTGGGTTAATCACATTGATTTGACTTATATATATATTATATATATATATATATATATAATATATATATATAGAGAGAGAGAGAGAGAAGAGAGAAGAGAGAGAGGAGAGAGAGAAGAGAGAGAGGATCATTTCATTTTACCACCATGTAAGAATAGGTCTTCTTCAATAGAAAAGGAAGGAAGCCATAATGAAGGATAAATTTTGTTGAGTGATGTGAAAGATTAGTAACGAGCCACAATCAACAAGCATGAAGACTGAGTTATTGTGGTTGAAACAATGACCGAGGTAGTTATATGGAAGGATGATTGAAGGTGTTAGGCAGCTGTAGGTCGCAATAATGTAGGGGTTCTCAAGCCAAAAACTTATCATTTTGACCAACGTTGACTTGGTATACGAGTCCACCCAGTTAAAATTAGAATGTGTGACCAACAATGATTTAACAGTTTGACCAACCTTGATTTAGGAGTGATAGAGAGTAATGAAAAATTCATAGTTTGACTAGAACTTATTTTATAGTTTTACCCGAAGTTCTACTTTTTGGTTCTAGAACACCAATAGTTATCCTTAAACAATGTCCAATACCCTAATGCCCATATCTAATGCATAAATCCTTATAATGATGATAATATCACATGTTTATAGGAAATATTACCTTTACATGGCCTAGGTGGTGGTATTTGAATGTATGCATGGTTCATTATCCATAAAAGAATATTTGATGTATAATGACATTGGTTTGTCTCCTAAAATCAATGTTAGGTCTAAGAGAGCCATTCTAATTGCATAAAACTTCCACACATCATGACAATTGCATGTGAAAGATGCCCTTTATGGTAAAGTTTAGTTTTATATTTTTTACATAACCCATTATCCATAAAATAAATTTAAGGACCCAATGGACTACTTTTTCAACTTTTAGCATGCCTAGATACCAATAAATGTTTCTAGTGCACACACTAATGTAATGACACCTATAGGAATTGTTTTCTCCTTATAAGGTTTATGTGGTAGTTTTAGACCTTTAGCATGGTCAATAAGATTTAAAACATTCTTCAATATATTCCCTAAGATACTAATATTACTTTCATTGACATTGGATAGGATGTTTAAAACCATCCTTATTGCATAAAAAATGGTAAGTATGTGCATATGACACATATATGTAATTATTCCCTTTACATATAATGTGGTATAATTTGGATCATCTTCATACTCTATGAGGCTAAAGAGAATATTTCTAGCCCAAATCCATTGATGTTCCTCGTTATACCATTTCCAAGGCCCAAACACACACCCTCACTATCAATAACCTCACAATTTAATCTATATGATGCTTGCAAAAAACTTATACACATTATATTTGGTGTTTTTTAACATTATGCATTGTTCGGAATCCTTAAATCATGTCTTAGAATCAGATAACTTATTCTCTCTGTTAGAAATGTAGATCATTACTATGGGGATGGAGGGGGTGGTTGAACCAAAAGTGATAATACTTGTATAATTTTTACTTCTTTTTATCAGTTTACTGAATAAAAAAATACATCAATAACATTAGTACATATGAATATAAAATCAACATAAACTCAACACATGAAAGCCATCAAAACATGAAAACAAGCATGCACAAATAGACACAAGTATTTGTAGTGGAAACCCTCAAGGGGAGAAAAACCACCTTTCTCCTGTTGTGCTTCTCTGAATCTTCTATTAATAAGAAATATCTTATAAAAATTTTAGCTGGCCGCTACCAGTAAGGAGCCACCACTCCCATAACAATTCATTTGGGCACCATCGTCAACGAGCCACAAACCCTGGAATAATATAGCTATCCACCACTAGCAAAGAGCTACTACCCATCAAGCAATTTATTTGGCCACCAGCAAAGAGGTACCACCCCTGAAATAATTTAGCTGGCCACCATGGTCAAGGAGCCTCTAAATAATTTAGGTGACCACCACCAGAAAGGAACCACCACCCTTAAAAAATTTAGTTGGACACCAACATAGATCCAATACCCCTGAAACTCTCTAGGACTACTTTTCATAATATTTCAAGATAGGACCCCAATCATCAAAGCAACTATCTTTGTAGCACACGCATAATAAATCAACAACAATAAAACTCCATAAAAAGTCCACCCTGTCAATCTCATAATCCTCTACAACTTCTCCTCGAGTTTGATCACTGCTATCTATAGACAATATTGTCTAAAACCTGCACAACAATCTTTGATTATATTCATATATTCATTATGCTCCTACAACCAGACTACTTTTCTCTCAAAACCCTCTCAATGTGTCACTTTCTCAATCCATCAAACATGCTATCCTCATGGTACTCTCCATATATAATGTTTATTCTTAACTTTTTATATTTAACCACCTTCTAGAAGAGGAGAGAGCTTTCTCACGCCAATATACCATTTACCATGAGAAAATACCAAAGTAAAATCCTTTGGAAATGACTGAACAACACATGGAATCTAGAAAAAGTCACATACAGGGAGTAACATAGATGCTCCCTTCATGAATAACATTATAACGTAGCTTCTACATATAAAACATAAGTTAATAACACAAGTTTCCTTGAGGTACCATGCGCTACTCTTGCTAAGCATCCTTTTCTTCAATCCAATCAACTCCAAAATTCCAAAACCTATTCATGCAAGTATTCACTCACCTCCTCAACCTCTAGGACCTCTATTAACACATGTCAAGTCTATAATGAACATGAGAAAACCTCCAAACATGTTCAATCTCCTTATGAAAGTATCAAGAAATCAACATACGCATATCATTAGCCTTTAATTATCAATTTGCAACTCAACTTAGTGTATGGACATAAAAAATTTAGACACTATTCGAAACATAAGAGAGAACACATTAATAATTACAGGGCTAAATATTGCTAGGCACTAGGTAACATAAATGACAACACTAAAACTCCAATAAACTCCCCCTTGAACATTTATGTCAACCTAAACTTGACCTTCCTTCTTGAATTTGATCAACGAAGTTGGGCTCAATCTTCGCTCCCCTTTGGCATTAATGGAAAGGGGTAAAATATATCAAGGTCAATCACCATATCTTATCCAGGTTGAACATGCTCCTCCTATACATGTAATGGGCTACAACCATCTTCTCAACATTGTGAACACTTCTCCTTTTCCTTGACTCATCCAAGAGGCTACATCAACTAAATAAAAGACTCTATTGAATATCATGATCAATTGATAAATAATGGGATACATGCTTGAAAGATATAATAAATGTAAACACTCCTCCACTGACCACATAGCTAAAAAATATATGTAATAAAACTCTCCCTAGACACAACCTATCTTTGTTCAATAACACACAAAAGTAGCAAACACTAGACCTTTAGCAAAAATAACAAAATTTGATCAAATATATAGTGACAATAGCCTACACATTATGTCTACCTCATATCAACACCTCCACATTGTACTTTACCAACAAAATCAATCTAGTATTCTAACTCTTCTCTTCTACAGAAACAAGCACTGATGCAACAAACACCTCAATGGAGGATGTATAGTAACTTTTACCACTTCCATTTCCTCCTTTCCACATGAAACAAGCCATAAAATATCCAATGGACCAAATACCCAAAATATGTACAAGGCTTTATAATGCATTACAAGACAACTGACACATAGTTGCAATAAAACTTTATCTCTCTCTCTAATGGATTCCCAACACAGAGAGCATTCCCATCGAAAACAAAACAATAGAAGCGACATTGTTACATGGCTTTTATATTGTACGCACATGTGCTTACATGGAAATTCCATAAGACTCAACACAATGCATTCCTAGAATGCTCAACCAAATAGATGCCAAGACTCCAATGGCCTCTGTAATTGCAGCAATGATGCCCAACATCCCATATAACACTGATACAACTCTCAAATATATCTTTCTCAAAGCATGCTTGACTCATGACTACAAAACCAACATGAATCAATGATACAATCAACAATAGACATGGCTTTATCTTGCAATCTAGGGTGCATAGATGACTAAAACAATATGGTCTACTCCAAAACATGCTCCAACACCATGGCTCAACTCTATGCATGAAGATTACAAGACGCATAGTCTCTTCCACATGCCCATACATGGTTGTAACAAGTCCTAATCAAATACACATAATAGTCTTGTCTTCAATGCATGCCTAATACAACAACATAGTGCATGTAGATGGAATTTATTATCAATAGTATGCGCTCTACATAGAAGCAATATAATCACAATGAATATCACATGATAACATGTGTCAACCTCTAGAAATCCCAGCCATAGTCTAAAAATATTAGCAACACCAATCACCAATACATCGTAATTCTTAGTGGCCTAATCAACAACATATATCAACAACATAATTATGTCTCTTTGCATCATGAAAACCATCGTTGCAACAATAAAAATAATCGTCAACATAAATACAATGATGCAATCATAGAAATAATACATATCACTTTTGTAATCCTCCCCATAAATAGAGGCATGATATACCAAATGGGCTTCAATCAACATGAAGCCATACTCTTGCAAAAGGAAAATTTATAGCACTAGACAATAGATTAGGAAACAAGGATATCTATAGAAACAATCAAGCCAATATATCAATAGACTCTCCACAAAAAATCTATAGTAACAACATCATCATAGAGACCCTAAGTGGATCTCAATAATTAATAATCAATCATCTCAATGAGTGGCCAAGAAAATAATGTGTCATACGAACAAAAAACAATCACCATGACATGTATAACAACTATAAGAACATATCTAAATCCACCATGATCAAATCCTAATACCTCTACATCTTGGTTATAAATTTCTATCAATGGAAAAATGCAAGAAATTGAAACCATAAACTATAAGTACCATGCACCATAATGATATTTGTTCTCCATGGTAGCAACATAATCATGCCTATCTCACACTTACTAGCAATGTAATAACTCACTTATATAATAATGACAATTATACATGGCATATTATGAGATAAAATAACCGTCAATATGAATGAAAATTTCACCTTAAGCTAGTACAAAGAATTTGGATATGAATTGACACAAAAGTATGAGAGAGCACATAATCCATTCAAACCCAAAAAACATGTTCCTCAAACTCCTGGAAAAAACCAATGTCAGATAAGTGCATAAGATGAGAAGCACGTAAAATTCCTACAAAGAATGCAATTTTCCTCTTCAACTAGCAAGGAACCATGATTCCATCAATAAATCACTGAGACACTGGAAACATATGAGATTCCCCCCATGGAAATATCTCATCTCCAAATAATCTCCATACTTTATCAAACTTTCTCCTAGAGAGATTTTTGTTCATACACACATCACAAATCCTCTATCAAAACTCTGATCACAATAGGCTCAACATATACAACATTAGTAGTAGAAATCTAGCATCATCTAATCACCATAAAAGAGAATAGGAATCATCAAACCCCAAATACATTTATAAAGAAAAATTCATCATGGTGGAGCCAATATATATCAGTGATGAACACAAAATAGATCAATAACATAAACTAAACCTTGCATATCTCCCCGTAAGTTCATGCACCTCCTACATAAGAATATCAATTCACATGGACTACAAATGTTATGGTTTCACCTCCAATGGTCTCACATGCAATATCATGATGTGCCATATGCTCCCCGTGAGGCCATGCAAGCCGCAATGTCTCCTTGCAGACTCTTGCTACTTTTTCATCCTCCAAACTTTGAGGGTTGATCTCTAACATGTAGATCTCTTATTTTATTCTTGTTTGGATTGTTTTGCATGATATTTCCTCTTTCAGTAGATGGCCTCAAGTACCTCAGTATCTTGCAATATTTCGCCATATGGAAAATATTGTCACACACGTAGTACCTGATGTGACCAAGGAATCGAGTGAAGGACTCACATCTCCTGATCTTATTTCTATTCCTCTTTGCATAAGACTTGCATTCAATAGCATTATTTCCAAAATCATTGCAAGAGTAGCAATAACTATAAAAATGAATGTGATACATGATTATTGTTGAACTTCATGAAGGGGGAAGTCCTCCTTGGTTGCTTACTTGGTAGGGCCTTGTATCCAACTTCTTCTTCTTTACATGCTTCTACAATTTACTACAATATGTCCAAGCTTCTGACAGTTGAAGCACCTCTCATCTCCCGAGGGTGAGAAGGATATTCTAGGTGCTTTTCTTATCAAGACCTTTGGATTTTCCTCCTTGAGATCCTTTCTTGACTAATAGCTCTGTTGATGGATTTATTTCTTGGAAAGTTTCCTACTATTATCATGATTTTCTTGTAGCTACAACTAAGTTGGTTTCTCCTTTATGTAGGCTGCAATATGATTTGACAAATGTGGAATTTTGGCTAAAGTTGAAGTGGGTAGTTTTTTTTTTTAAATCATTCCTTAATGAAGCCACTCCAACTTCTAATTTCTCACACTAATCCTCGTTTACTGTATATTTCTTCCTCATTCCCTCTTCATCCTGCCTTCCTTCTTCTAGCCAAATCTTTAGTCTAGTGATTTCTTCTTTGAAGCGACATTCCTTCTCATAAAAAATTTGAATAAGCCTTTTCAAATATCTATTTTCTACTAAGAGCTTCTCTATTTCTACCAAAGTTGCACTAGTTTAGGTTTGATATTTAACAATTTCTCATTTTCTTCATCATTTCTCTAGCTTTCTATTCCATGAAGTTCATGCAAGCTATTCAAAATCTCTCTTGCAGTATTGAGATCCATGATTTTCTCAATGTCTTTATGGTGAAGACTATCATACATTACACATTTAGATTTTTCTTCTAATAGTTTAGATTGTTGTGAAAATGGCTTAAAATCAAAACAATTTATCACCATTTTCCAAACTTCAAAACCTCAAGCATATATTTCTAATTTCACCTCCACTCTCCATGCTCGAAAATTTGTAGCAATGAGTCATGGAGCTTCTTGATAACCCATGATTTTCCTATTTCCACCATTGAGCAATTAAGTTGGAACAAAGGCAATGACTCTAATACCATTTGTTAGTAATGTAGGTCACTACTTGGGGATGGGGTTAAATCAATAGCGATAATCCTAATATATTTTTTACATCTTTTTGTTGGTTTACGAAATAAGAACATACCTAAATAACATCAATATATCTAAACATAAAAGCAGCATAAACTGAACACATGAAATCCATGAAAACATTAAAACAAGCATGCACAAATAGACACAAGTATTTCTGGTGGAAACCCTCAATGGGAAAAAAATGCCCTATTGTTGTTGCGTTGCTTTGAATATTCTATTAGTAAAAAGTAACTTATACAAAATTTACCCAACCACTAGTAGCAAGGAGCCACCACCCCTATACAATTTAGTTTCTCACCACTGGCAAGGAGCCACTACCCCTAAAACAATTTAATTGACAACCACTAGCAAGGAGCCACTACCCCTGAAGAAATTTAGTTCACCACCACCAAAAGGGAGCCAACACCCCTAAAACAATTTAGCTACCCACCAGAAGTGAGGAGCTGCCACCCCTAAAGCAATTTAGCTGATCACCACCAATAAGGAGCCACCATCCCCGAAATAATTGAGCTAGCCACCACCAACAAGGAGCCAATACAACTAAAACTCTTTAGGGTTACTTTTCATAATATTTCAAAATAAGACCCCAATAATCAAAGAAACTATCTTTGTTGCACAATCATAATAAATCAATAAGAACAAAACTCAATAGCAAGTCCTCCTTACCGATCTCAGAATCCTCTACAAGTTCTCCTGAAGTCTGATCACTACTACTTGCATACATTACTATCTGGGACCTGCAAAACAAACTCTAATTATCTTTAGATATACTTTATTCTCCTACAACCACAATACATTTTTCTTTAATCCCTCTCAATGGACCACTCTTTGAATCCATCCAACATGGTCTCCTAAAGGTATTCTCTATATATAATTCTTACTGTTAACTTTTGATGTTTAACCACATTCCTAAACTAACGTGCCATTCACCATTAGCAAATAGCAAAGAAAAAACACTTGTAAATGACTAGAAAATAAATGGAATCTAGAAAATGTCACCCATAGGTAGTAACACAAGTCCTCCCTTTTTGAAAGGCATTATAACGAAGGTTCTACATATAAAACCTGACTTGATAACATACATTTCGTTTGGGTAACATGTGCTACCCTTGCCAAGCATCCCTTGCTTCAATTTGTTCATCTCAAAACTTCTAGAAACTATTTATTCAAGTCTTCACTCACCGCTTGAGCTTGTATGACCTCTGCAAACCCATCTCAAGTCTCTAATGAACATGATAAAACCTTCAAACATGTTCAATATAGTTATTCCCGTATCAAGAAATCGCCATATGCATCTCATAAGCCTTCACCTATCTATTTGCATCTCAACTTCAAGGGATTGACATGCAACTTTGAGACATTATTCCAAACATAGGATACCATACATTAGACCTATACATATCATAGAAGTGATTATTACAATGCTAAACACTACTAGGAAGTTGTTGAAAGCAATGGAAACACTACAATACCAACGCTTTCTCCTAAAAGTATGTTCATGGATTATGTTGTGGTTTATGGCTTTGCACATTCACCATGCTATGGAGATGGTAATTTTATTTCATGAATCCATAACTCTAAATCCAAAACTATCTTGGCTCCAATGTATATAATTTGTGGTCATTGGTAAATTTCTTACTACCACAAATGGTTGACATTATTTTCATATTTCATTGATGAAATAAAAATAATATAGATTTATATATGACCAATGATACTAAAACCAAATTATAAAGCCTAAAGGCCATAATTAGTTACCATAAACTATGGTTTTAATTTTAATAATCATGTTTTTCCACTCGTTTTTACATATATGATGATCAAATGTGTTGTTAACACACTCCTAGATGTTAATTCATTTGTTCAATTCCCCACCCTATTCGAGTTTTATTCTTGGACATGACGATGATGTAGCCTCACCAATTCCGAAGTTACAAAAAAAAATTTAATAATCATGATTTCTATTACATGATATGCCACATTATCCTTACAAGTCAATGTAATAACATAATCATTTAAATTTAAATTTAAATTTTTATTATAGAGCATGACTTGGCCCATAAAATCCATCCTTTATATGATGGTAAACATACCTTATATGATGGTAAACATACTGATTGAGATAAATTAACTATGACTCTTAAAGAAAGCTTTAAGGAATCAGCATTTGAAGCTCGCAAGTTAAATAATTTCCTGACCCATTGTAACCATCCAACACACTAAACTGCTAAATTAGAATGAGGTGTTACACTTACATGATTAGGCCACCTAAGACACCAACACAATGGTGATCTAACCATGTTTCTATTGTTCTCTTCGAGCACAATTGAAAATTCAATATTCGTTCATGTTTATATGGTTCTTTACTCCTTTACATTATCCATAATCCCTAATTTCAAACTAACCTCTAACCCTCAACTCTTTGATTTATATTAATTTGATAAATATACTTAATAATTTGATAATTAATTTTTTATTTATGAAGGACTGGATTAGAAAAGAAAAATAAAATCATTATTAAAAAAGAAAAGAAAAAGACAAAACAACTTAATATAAATATTTCTATGTTTCTAGACAGATTATATTGTTTAGACATTTTTGGAACGTAAAGCATAACGGCACATTCATGCCACATTAATTTGGTCAACTTTATCTGGTAGTAATATCTTTTTGTTTAAAAATATAATTTTTAATGTAATATTTTTTTAACCGCATTCGAATCTATGAATAGGGGTAGGTAAAATTAGTGAAGTATGTATTAGAGACTAAAAAAATTTATGTGATAATGATTCATCTATATATAATATCAATAATAAGTAAAAGTCGTAAGAGTTCGTTAATGATTAAATTTTTTTGTTATTAAGATAATTTTACTCATATAAAATAAAAAAATATAATCTTTGTATTAAGTAAAATATAATCTTTACTGATTTTTAATTTTTTATTATAGCTTTTAAATTATAATATATATAATATATACTTATATATATATATATATATAATTGAACTTTATAATTTTTTCAACATAAATTGCTAAGAACAATTTTCTACCTTCTCCATGAAGTTGCCACCCAAATCTTTTAATAGTTTTTAATTTATATATTAGATAATTTTTTCCCTTCTACTCACGACTAATACTCACGACTATACAAATTGTCAGTATGATCAATTACAAGTCAGGATGTTGCAGGAGAAGATAGACAATTTGGAGAAAACGAAAAAGGTAAGATGGAATACGAGGTATTGTTTTTTAAGTATTTTTATTTTATTTTATTATTATTTTCAATTATATTAACCACTTTTTTTTGGGACCTTTCTATGATTAAGATATGGTCGGTGAGCATTTGGAGTCACTAACGTGGAAGGAATTTGCAACAACTGAAAGAAATTAAAGTAGGTCTAACGAAAATAATTTATAACACAAAGGTAAATGAATATGAATATAATTTTCAAATCTTTTATTTCCGGAGATATAATTGGTAAAAAATTTTATTTTATGATAATTAATTTGTAAAAATTAATAAGTAGTTTTAGTAATTTTTATTATTTTTTCAGAATAAAATTTTTTTTTCACATATTCAAATCATTATTGAAAAAGGAATACTCAACCTCTCTTTTTTTATATTTTGTCAATTTTGTCATTATTTTTATTTCATATAACTTTCTCTATAGTTTATTATTATTTATTTATTTATTTATTTTATTTATTATTTAGATAAATATAGTCATTAAACCATTAAATTATAAAATATAATATGAAATATTTATAGCCTTTTGAATAAGTAATGAATTTACTAATTTATTAATAACCACAAACTAAACAACTATTATTACACGTAAACCATAAAACAAATTTACTAAAAAAATAAACATATTAATAAACCAAAACCATAAAACAAAAAATTTACTAAAAAAATAAACATATTAATAAACCAAATTATATTATTTTCAAAATCTCTTAAGCTTTTTTGGATAAGCATGAATCCCCGATAACAACTTACTATTCTGGAAAGTAAATAGAGCTATTATGTATACATAAAACCATAAAACAGGGGATTTACAAAAAACTTTCAAACATATTAATAAACCAAATTATATTTTTTTCAAAATCTCTTAAGCTTTATTGGATAAGCATGAATCCCTTATATTTATGTTTGTAATTTAATATAACATTAAAAAATAAAATGTCAATTCTGGGATAATCATCTATATTACGTTATACCATGTATTCTTTATGGGCAACTAATGTGTGTGGGATAATCATTTATATCACGTTATACCATATATTCCTTATGGCCATACAATGTTGTGTGGCATATCCATTGAAAAATATTTGAACAAAAGCACTGTAGCTTTAATATTTTTACATGTAGTTATTGCAAAATTAAATATTGGACAAAGATATTTGTTAAGGTATATAGTTGTCCTTAACTATGTAAAACCATTAGATTGACCATATTGTTAGTTCTTGCTAACTGCTACACAATGATTTATAAGATTTTTTTTTCAAATATGATACTTATTTTATATAACACATATTTCAATAAACTGTATAATAATTAATATAAAACATAATTTATATTTTTGGAACTTTAATTTATTGTACCATTTGTCCGTCTTTTTTTGTGACTGTCCTAACTATTTTTTTCTTCAGGTTGTTTCTTTTTTGACATACTTTTCTATGGTTTATTATTCAATTCCATTCACCTAAAATCATTATTACAAATTTTTTAAACTTCCATATGCAACATTCTATACTTGACTATCCTTATTTTTTTCAATATATGATCAACCCTTAATATTGTTTTCATATTTAGGCACATTTTATGATAGTTTTGTATTTACTTCACTATATATATATCTAATCTATAGATATATATATATATATTATATATATATATATTAATATAAATAATTATATATAATATATATATATATATATATATATATATAAATATATTATATATTATATTTTCTCACATATTATGACTCATAGCCAAGGTGTTAACCTTCTCCATTATGTGCATTTCTAATATACTAACACCGAAACTACTCACAACATCAAACTAGTGTTATACTTAAATGTTATACACATTCTTGATATCCCCTCATTTGTTTTTGGCTTGAGTTTACTTCCTAAATTATCATATGTTTCCATGCACCTCTCACACATACCCTAATTATTGATAAATGTTGTTTGACAAATATTTCACTGTAATAAAAACTAACCGCATACTTATCCTAACACTAATTCCTCTACATAGTATTTCCCTTATAAAATATTTAATATTCTACCTTAGATAAAATCTATGTTATGTTGATATGACCCATGTTTAGAGTGTACCAAGTAGATCTTGTACTTAATTTATTATCATATATGTATTTTATTTAGAAATTCTTATATTTATTCAACAACTTCCATGTCATGCTCTTTCTCCCATTCATTTTATTTGTATCATTTTTCTCCTCGTTTATGATGATATCTCTTTGTACCTATTCAAGTTTTCATAGAAAATAGGAAAACTTCTTAATTCTAAACATTGCCATATATTTGGGAAGCATAACATATTATGTGTGGCTATATGGTGGTGCTCCTTGACCAAATTCACCATGTCCTAGTCCCAAACTTTGAAAAACTTATTACCCTATAGCTATACTATGTTATCATTATGCATCATCATTTCATCCCAAAATATTTATTAGAAATGTGTGCATATGTATGTGGGTGCCTTCAATATACTTTATAAAAGAATTACATTCTTGCCTCACTTCACGTAAATATAAAAATAAGTAATATTTTTGGCACCATTTTGAAACCTGTTGTAATTGTATTTAATGAAAAAAATTGTCAACCTATTCAAAAAATATATTGTATGTGAACTCATCCTACATAAATACCTAATTCCACTACATTTCATCTTTTAATTTTTCATCTCAATAAATTTCCCAAATTTTTAAACCACTTATTGTATATGATATATATAATTCAGTACAAAACATTATGAATAGAATTATTGTAGTTGTTTACTTGTATATGTTAGCACCTAACAAATAAATTTTACGCTTACCCTTGGGTGCGTTAATGATGAATAATTTTCCATCCTTTGATGAGGTGGTATTTTTTAGTTGTAGAGGTGAAGATCACATCCCATGTGTGCATTTAGGGGCTTCCAAACACACCTCGATTATACATCATCAATAAAATCATAATTGATACAAAATCTTATTTTACACTATTTTGTTACCATGATTTATGCATACTTATTTAACCACGTTAATTGATATGGGTTAGGTTTATCTGAAATGTCTAGTCCCAATTCATTGACTAGCTCTACTGCAATGAGATTCATCTTTGATCTTGAGTTGGAAAAAACATCAATATTTTTCTTTTAAGCTTATATATTTTTATGGAAGGGTTTTGTGATATTCTCCTCATTCTGTTGCTAAATGTTACTTAGATATTCTCCTTTATGCACCACTGTTAGAATAATATTCTCATGCATGTCTAAGTTGTTTTCCACCTGATTGCTCAAATGTGTCGGTATGAGATTTTTCTTTATCTAGTACTTTGGGTTAAGTATTGGATGTAATTTATAACACTTCTCCAATGGCTATCAATGTTATAATGGTTGCAATGGATTCTAGGATATTTCTATTAGTGTATTGCCACCAATAGATTCTTATCATTCCCCTATTTCCACTGCTTATCCCCTTATTTAGATGTTTCCTCGCATTCCTTCTACTTTCAATCATTTGATTTCCCATTCTTTTTGCCTATTTTATCCAAGTGTTTCACCTACAAAGAAGCCTTATTCATAATTCTTGGTTTCAATGACATCACCAATTTTTGTAGATGGTTTTGTATACTCCCTAGGAACATAAGGAATAAACCATGGATCTTGCGATGGATATGTTGGAATATTTAGAAATAATAAGAAATATCCATAGAATCCTACTACAATACCAATATTCTATGTAATCCTTCATGGATATTCCATTACATAGTTTGTCAATAAAAATATATTAAAATCTAAAATCTATACCATACGGGATAATTTCTCTCTAGATTTATCGATTTATTAATTATTGGTTTTCTACTTATGTATGTAATAGATAGAACGAAAAAAATATAAAGCAATGAAGATAAAACACACACAAATCACAATAAACACCAATACATGATTTAGGAAACCCTTTCAACATAAAACCTAGTTGGAAGGTTAGACTAAACCATTCTCTTCTATCTAAATGGAAATTAAGAAAACAAAAAATAATGCATGCTCTATGGAGATACCTAAGACCCATGGCTTGTGGATTTATATAAAACACAAACGCTCCCTATTCTTCATTATTTTTTTTACTTTTAGCTACTCTACTCTAATATGAAACAAAATGTATTTGAATAGAATGGAACCCATTTTCCTCTAGTTGAAGAGTTATCATACAACGCCAAATCTTTACAATATTTAAATTTGTCATGTTCAACCCTGAATGTGAGAGACAATTCCACCATTTTAGAGTCCTCTTGATAGTCCCCACATGGTCAACCCCTTTTCCATGAGTAATAAGGGCCATGAAGGAATTCTCTATATATGGTGATGAATCAGGGTAGTTCAAGTTCTTGCTCAATCATGATAGATCAAACATATAAATGCATGAACACTTTCCTAAAACACATATCTAGATGTAAACACAAACCCCAAAATTAGTCCTTTACTCACCATCCTAAACATGATATGGACATCACACATACGAGTCATGTAAGGAATGTTACGTTCCCCTCCCTCTTCATTATGCCTTTTCCTTGATGTATATATACACATATATACAAAAAATTACTCAAAAACATAAGGGTACTTTTCTGTTGTAGTATTTTCATTCTCCCATGTGGGATACAAAATATTGAGAAGTATCTATTTCACATTTAACAAGGTCATGGCTCAATTTTGGAGCACATTAACCTTCTTGTCCAAAAATACCACTAGCTAGACTTAGAAGTCTCTCTAAATCTCCACTTTAATCATGTTCCTTCAAATTACATTATTAGGATCAGAAACACAATTCCTAAGTAATGAAATATGAAACACATTATGAATATGCATGTATTATATCAATGAAACCATATATGCAATACAACCAATCCTCTCCAAGATGTCAAATGGCCCACAAAATTTAGCTCCCAAGTTTTCACAACCACCCAATTTCAATGAACTTTTCCTTTCATTCACTCTTCAAAAGACATGATCATGAGATTTGAATTTGTTGTTTTTTTTTTTTTTTTTCAGAATTCTTATGTTTATCATGTGAAGATTTTAAATTCTACTTGATTTTTAGTAATTTCTCTTTTGTTTCTCTAAGAATGTTTAGTTTAACAATGGCCCTGTCTCTCATGTGATTTTCATTTTATGTCATACAAATCCTCAAACTAGGTTGTCCCATCTCTCATGTGATTTTCATTTTATGTCATACAAATCCTCAAACTAGGTCATATTCAAAGATGTTTGGTACCCATTTTTATATACAAACTCCACGAGTTGCAAATATTCTTCCCATTTTGATTGGTTTTCCATCACAACATTTTCAAGATATTTCCATTCACATGATTAACTTTTAATGTCTATCCATCTATGTTTGGATGGTATGTTGCACTACAATTTAGGATAGTTCCGAAACTCTTGTATAAACTTGCCTAAAATTTGATGTAAACTTAAGATCCCTATAGGAAATAATTTTCTTGGAAACACCATCTAGGCTCGCAATTTCCTTCATACAAAATTGAAAAACACTTGATTCCTTGTTTGTTGAATTTGTTGGAATAAAATGATAACCTCAATGAGATTATCCTCAGCAATTAAGATGGGATCATGTTGTCTCATAATCTTAGCAAAATTTGTAATAATGGCAATATAGAAAATTTTTCCATTCCCACTTAAGGATGGGCATTGGCTATAGCAATCGAACTAGATGTCTATCATAATACTTCATTATTTTTTACTAAAACACCTATCATTATAATCATCCACCTCCATTTTGATACCTACCTAAGAGTATTGTTTTTTAAGTGTTGAAATTGTCTTCTGGTATCCTAGGTGTCTAGCATAAGGTACGTATAAGGTACCTTATGCATCTCATTCAACACCACACCTATCTACCCATGAGAATTTGGAACATAAATTTTTCCTTTGTACACGACTATTCCAACATATTTTAGCTCATAGTTCATGTACATTTATTTTAAAATATTTTGTTGTATCTCTCTCATTTCATGTATTGTTAATCAAAATTGTTAGCCTCTGGAAATCATGATTTCTAAATGAGATTTGTATATCCTTATGGTTGTAGCATGAATAATATGCATCTTTCCATTGAGTACAACAACCACCTTATTATTAATACATTTTATATGTTTATTTCAATGTCATAATCAACCAACAATTCAAACACTATAATTTTTGTGGCATTTAAAGTTAGTTGTCCAAAAAGTGTTTCAAACCATTGTGGTTTTTTCTTAATTAAAATATTTTCCCTGTGAGGTAATGCCTCCAAATTTTCAATACATGTATAATCGCTACCAAATCCAAATAATAAGTGGCATAATTCTACTTGAGCTCCTTTAAATTCCTTTATTCATAACATATCACATCATCATCTTGCATGAGGACTCCTATAAGCCCCTCCTTCTGTACATGTGTGCATATAATGATATCTTCATTTCGATAAGATGTCCTTAGTATTGGTATACTCATTAAGCATAACTTTACTATTTCAAAGGCCTATTCACATTTATGAGACCACTACAATTTTACACCCTTCATTTTCAAAGAAGCTATAGGATGTGTTTTTGAGAACCTTTTAATAAATATCATTTGGTACTACTAATCCCATGAAGGATCTAACCTCTATATTTTCTTTTGTAGTTGGACACTCCCTAATTACTTTGAGCTTCTCTAGGTCCACTACTACCTATTTATTTAATATGGTATATGTTAGCTACCTTTACCAATAGGTTTCATTTTTCATGATTGGCAAGGGAAGTGCCAATATGATCTACTTTGGTGATACTAAGATCTCATATTCTTGTGGAAAAACTATACTTGTTTTGGTTGGTGCTGCCCTACTCCTGGATGGGTGATCCAACAGCCTAAGCTGGGTCATGCCATATTTCAATTGTTGTTATAGATTAGAGAAAGAAACCTATCCAAACAGCTCAATCTTGGCAAGTAAAGTAGATAGGTAGAGGAAAAGGGTTCCCAACTTCTTAATTTGGGGCCTTGGAAGCAATAAGGGTAAGTTTTTAGATAGAAAATCAAAAGAAAAGCCAAAGGAAAAGAAAAAGGCACAAAAGGGTTTGCAAGTCTAAGTGCACCCTCCTTGAAGTCACAAAAAATGCTAGGCAATAGAGTGGGTAGGTAGAGGGGGTTGCAGAAAGTTTGGTTCATAGCATTTCACTGGCCTAAAGCAAAGGTAAAAACATGGTGCCAGTACAAATGGCCTATTTTGCAGCAGTCTTGCAGAAGCCTAATGGAGCATGTCTAACTTCCAAATCACCCCCTATCACATTCATGACTAACATCCCTATACCACCCATATACACAAAGAAAATCAAATTCTTCTGTTGGTTCTGAGTTCCTTGAAAAGCCACATTTCCTGTACAAATATTCTTTTCATTTTGATCTACTTCCTAAAAACTAAGTTGATTTCATAAAAACTTAGTATTACCCCCCATCCACCTCTTTCATTCATATTAACTACTAACTTATTACTATCTAACTCCCTATAACCCCCTATTCCCCTATTACTATGTAAAACTTGGCGAAAAACCCAAAAAATCTAAGTATCCCCTCCCCCGAGCATTGTAGCTCTATGTATGATTTTGAAGGTCTTCAAGCACTAAAACATTTGAGCGCGACCCAAAAAGCGCCAAAGAATTAATCCTGGGATTAATCC
The DNA here is from genome assembly GCA_000404065.3 of Pinus taeda. Classification (NCBI taxonomy): domain Eukaryota; kingdom Viridiplantae; phylum Streptophyta; class Pinopsida; order Pinales; family Pinaceae; genus Pinus; species Pinus taeda. The sequence continues at coordinate 87,225 of APFE030878867.1, forward strand.
AAGATTTGCTCGGATTAATAACCTTAAAACCCACTTTGTAAATAAACCTTTGTAAAAACCCATTTAACCCGTAACGCTGAAAAAACCCGAAAACCCACTTTTTCCAAAGTTTCCGCCAGGCGCGAATTTCAGAAAAAATCATATTTTATTCCTCCCTGTACTATGTATTGCCCACGCCTCTTATCAATCAATCGACCGTCGGATCTGGGCCTTCCCATCCGACGGCCAACATGATATCAGACGGGCATCCACGACCGAAAGATACCCTCCGAGAAACTGTCAGAGGATGACGTCAGGCCTCCGCCACGCGTCACCCCCTAGACTCTCTCGGAGCGCCCTCTGACAATACCGCGACCATATAGAGGGCAGTCCGAGAAAACCCACTTACCACTCTGCTAAACTTCCTGCCCACGCTAGCGCCACGACCCGCCCATGTCACTTCCGCTTGGCACCCTGTTAGTACCCCTGACCGCCAGTGCTCCTGCGTGTCTGCCACCTGTGCAATCCCCGTGGACCAATCATGGACTGACACGTCACCCAGTGACGTCATGCTGACATCACCCGACCCTGACCCCACCTGATGACGTCATGCTGACGTCATCTAAAAAGCACGCCAATAACCCAAAAAGTCCATATTTTAGCCGATTTTTCTCGTTTTTTCTCATTTTCGCTCAAAGAACTATTGCTCTCCTCTGCATGAAAATTACGTCCATCTGTCGCCAACTTGCAGAAGTTGACCTGAAGAATGTTGCCGCCTCCAACCCACCTATATTTGTCACCATTTCCGGCAATTCACCAAGTATTTACCCAGAGCATCCCTTCAGAGCTAAGTTACATCCATATTTCTCCAGAACTAAAGTTACAAGAGTAAGACAACCTAGCTTACCAGCAAATCCCCAGAAAAACGAGCATTCCTCATAGGTGCAGGGTTGAATTTCACCTGCTGAACCCATATACAGTCACCCTTCCCCAAATTCCCACTCTGTCCGCGCATTTGTGGACTGTAAAATGTAAAAGGCATAATTCACAAGGGAAACAGAGTTGCCAGCTCCTGCAATCCCTCAATTAACTCTTGTTAAGCATTCTGCACTATTGTCACCACAGTTGCCTCATTTACCCTTACAATTGACTTTACTTCTGCAAAATTAACCCTCTGTGGTCTCCTGCCCACTAAAACCAGTTCAGCACCAAGTCATAACTACTGCTTAGCCATGGAGACACCAATAGTCCTGAATGTTCAACCTCTGAATGCCCCACACAGAGAGTTAGAGTGGAAAGCCCTAGGTGATAGACATTACCAGATGTTAGACTCCATGGCCATGACAGCCAAATCCAATATTCACCTGATGAATGAGTTAAAGGCCCAATATCTCAGTGGGGCTGATACCTTAGGAATTTCGGACTCCCACATACCCATTTACAACCTTCCTCAAGTCAATGTCCTCCCAGATTTGGTAAACCAATGCATGTCTAGCTATGACCCTTGTCAGAGAGCCGTCCTAAGCCCCTCAGGCTCATTATTGTTCCATATCACCCCTGAGGCCATCAATGAAATGCTGCACTTTCATACTACAAAGCCCCTAACTCCTCTCTCCCTCCAAGACTTGATAACGAAAGGGAGCAAGCTGTCCAGGGATCAAATTTTCAGGGTTAATCAATTGTTTATTCAGCCTCAATATCAATCTATGACCGCTCCTCTTCCCATAGCCTATCCATATCTCAATGAGCTGGGCAAAATGATGGTAGATTTGATCAGTTACATCCTGGGTTATGGGACATATGAGGATGTGGATGAAACTATTATGGCCATGCTGTCCATTTTCTCCCCAGGGATGCCTCCTGTTGTACACTATGATTTTGCCACTTTTATTGCCAATAAGATTCATGAGCAATTAATGAATCTGGAGAGGGAAAAGGTGTTTAAATACACCAGGTACATATATCATTTATTCTTGTTCTATCAGCCTGATGCCTTCCCTGTCCCTCTAAAAAAGCTAGATGCCTAGGGAAGCCCAAGGTCGGTTGTGTTTTGGACTTCAGCTTGCCATCTTCTGCCTTATTCACCTTACACCTACTGTGACTTCATCGATCTTTTCATTCATCCAGCTATGACCTTGTTGTTGGGTGTCCCTCCTCCCAGATTGACAGATGAAATGCAAAGAATTCTTCAACTCTCAAAGGCCTACAACATTGGTGATTGGTACTTCTACCAACACCATACAGTAATTAGAGTATATGGCTGTGAGCTGAATCCCTATAGGCTACCAAGATACGTCCCTATGAGACTCTTTGCCCTAGAGTACTTCAGGTAGTTTGGAAATGCAGACTTTGTCCATTTCCAAACTAAAAACAAGAAGGTGCAACTAAAGGTGAGGAATCAGATGGGTCCCTTTTTGTACAATAAGAAGGAGGAAGGATGGAAGGAAGCTGATAGGATTCTAGAGACCCTCAGACTTCAGACCAGTTTCAAGTGGGTGCCTTATGACCCTAATCACTTCATTTCCCTTAGGAGAATAAAATACAAATTGGGTGGCTATGTTCATGTGAAAATTCCTCATATTGAGAAGTATGCCAATGCCCTAAGCTGGGAAGAAGGCACCTTAGAAGAGCCAATTGGTGAAGAAGAAATGCTAAGAAGAGAAACAAACAATCTTGAGAAAGAGGCTGACTTGGAACATTGTGGGCAGGTTTTTTCCCCCTGTCAAAGGCAAATTGGAGCAGCTGACTCATCTTCCATAGCCCAGCAGCAAGTAGCTGAGATTGCCCAACAGGAAACAAATAAAGATAAGGGCAAGCACCTGGAGCAGGAACGGTCACCTCCTAGAACACAGCAACAAACAGAGCAGCAAGTAGAAAAGGAGGTCGAACAACAACAAGAACAGCAACAAGAACAGCAAGAAGAACCCCAAGAAGAGGGGCAGCCTATGCAGCAAGAACAAATGGCTGAAGCCCCAGCACATACTGAGTAACAGGCTCAAGAGAACATTCCTTCTGTACAAGAGAAGACAGTGGAGACCTTAGTGCTCCAAACTCCATAAAAGGTGGAAAAAGGAAAGAAGAGGGACAGAGAGCAGGAGACTCCCCTTACAACGTCCACAAATCAAGGGGAGAAAAGGCAAAGATTAAATCCCCTCTCTGAGGCAGAAATTCCTATGGGGCAATCGGTGATAATGGGCCCACCAAGCATGGAGGTATCTGCTAGTTCCTTTCAGCAGGAACAAGAGAGAAATCTTGGAGGAGAGGTCAGCTCCTCAAGCCATCAAAGGAGACCCGAGGCAGGCATCAAGCAACAATTTACCGGTATCAAGAGGAGAAATGAGCCACTCAGGCTCCAAATCTACAATTAGTTGCTAAAGATGGCCCCCACAGATCAACAGAGGCTTATGTCAGCCTATGACATCTCAGAAGGAAAAATGACCATGAGCCATTTCATGCCCACCACGCTGCAGCCACAGTCAGCTGCAGACTACATAAGAACCAACCTAGAGGTTCTTGCAAAAGACATCCACCCTATGGACCAAATAGAACTTCATAAGCAGACGGGTGAAATGGTCTATGCAACATTGGCAGACAAAGCAATGTTGGCAAAAAGGCTGGAAAACAGCCTAAACAATACAGCTGCCCAACTGGAGTTGGAGAAAGCATCCTCCCTGGCCAAAGACAATAGGATCAAGTCTTTGGAAGATATAATTATAGAGCTTGGGCATGACCCCAAGGATCCAAAAGCCATACAATCATTGTTGAAGATAAGGGATGCAGACCTGGCAGCCCTAAGAAAGAAAGTGAAGCTCCCAGCAACCATTCACCCCCAAACAGATGAGGTTTCTCAGCAAAGGCAAGATCAGGAGGTAGCTACATTGCTGATAGCACTACAAAAGCAACTAGTGCAGACAGAAGGGAAGCTAGAGGATACAGAGGCTGCACTACAGGTAGCCCTGCAACAGAAAGAGGGAGGCCAGAGTTCTCAGCCCCCTCCAGAGGTTATAAACCTTGAGGAGCCTCCAAAGATCACTCCTCCTCCCACAGAAGAAGCAGCACCAGCACCAGCACCAACACCAACTACAGAGCAGGCTCCGAGCCTCGACATGCAGAAATTGTTGAATGAGGTCTAGGCCCTCGAAGCCCAGATGACAGAACTGAATGGAGCCAAGGATGAGTTGGCCAAGCTGAATGAGAAATATGACAAATCCAGAAAAATGTGGCTGAGAAAGGGAGAGAAATAAAAACTCTCAATGAAAAGATAAAGGAGCTGGAGAAAGAGCTCACCATTGACAAAGTGGTGGCTGAGATCAGAACAGTCCTGTGGATCCACATTGGCCAATCCATAATAGATCAGTGGCAATACATTGAAACTATTCATGAGAAAATGGAGCTCATAGGCAAAGCACAAAGGGAAGTGCATAGAGCAAGGGCATCTCTAGGCAGTATGCCTGAGATGGCCAACAGAATGATTAATGTGCTCAATAACCGAACAGGTCCTCAGCTGGCAGCAATTGGGATCTCCAACAGGACAGAGACTATCCAGCTAATAGAGAGGGTCCTCACACTAAAAATCCTAGTGCAGACATTGGATAGAAGAAGCCAGGACATGCAAACAGAGGTAAATAGGTTCATGGACAAATTTGCAGCATTACAGGGCAGAGGTCTTCCTAGCCTGCTTAACAGTGCAGGAAAACTTCTATCACATGAGGTTTATGCTAAGAGGGTGAACACATTTGCCACTAATCAGATCAGTCAAGGATCAAGCAGTTCACAGGTAACAGGGCCAGCATCTGGGCAAAGTCTCTATGAGAGAATAGAAAATTTGTTTTTTATTATGAATAAGATCAGCCATTTATTTGAAGTGCCTCCAAACTTCTACAAATACACAGAGGCAGATGAGACCTTAGATGCAATTTTGAGGCATCAATTGCCTACGCAGGAATGGTGGACCTCAATGATACAATTATTATTATAAACAAGGGGTTTCATCAAAGTTTTGACATAAAAATATATAAGTCATCATATTCAGAAAGTATGGTGCATACACTATGATCAAAAGGTGGAATGAGCCAACTCAGCAGGAAGATTCGGCCACCGAAAGCAACAATGAAAGCTACAGGTAGCAGGGCCGAGAAAAGCTACAGCATGACAGAGTATAAAGACACATCATTCACATCATTCAGCATTAATGTAGAACGCTCAACCGACTCAACCTCCTCCAAAGGTCAAGAAGAGGCCTGACAACATTGAAGACCATTTATCTTACATTTATAGTAGCAATAACTTTCTTATCTGATATTTTAAAAGTTGGTGAGCATAGTTAACGTATCAAATGACTCAGCATTCAGATATTTTGTAAAACCTATTGTATATATTCCCCTTCGCATACACTTTGAGGGGGTTGGTGTATTGTTGGTTTTTGTTGTTTCTCTTATGAAGAAATGAGAACTCGACTGTAACTTTCAGAAGGATGTTATAAATAAAGCTTGGAGTTTACAGGAACTGAGTCTTAATGGTGCATGTTGTGATTGGAACCATTGAAAGCTACAGGATTCCAGTGCTATGGCTTGATATAATGAGTGTTTCTATGTCTCTGTTAATTTTTCTATTATTTGTTTTAAATCATGCCTCTCACATGTTGTTCTAAATCTAGGAAAGAAAGGAAAAGAATAGCTCAAGATTTATCCATGGAGACACCCCGATCTCAATCTATCTTCGCTATAAATGTTTTCCATAACTTAAGCTGTTTAAATTGGAATTCTTAACTTCTCCAATAAACTCTGAAAATCTCACAGTCACTATTTGGTAATTCATTTATGCTACTAAGTATAGATTATTATTCAAATTGATATCACACTGTCTGTAACTCCACATCCCATTGTTTCACTCACTAAATCGGAAAATTATATTAACAATAGCCATCTAGCCTTGTAGCAAAACTTTCTCCATCACAGGCACCAGGACTACCTCACTTTCCTGACTCCATATGCCCAATGGATTAGCATCTTCTGCACTTTCATGCCCTTCTTACAACAAAATTTCACCAACCAAAGTCTTAAACAGGAAACTGAACTTTTAACTAGCCTAAAATCCTCACAAAGCATATCTAAAACTTAAAGAGAGAGCCCTCTCTGATTATAGATAGGCTAAGATCTATAATCCAAAGATTGGTTAGTGGTTACCCCGGCCGTATTCCTTTGGGAGTCATAGGGAACAACCTGGGTGTTAACAGTATAAACCAAATGATGAATCATCTTTTCGTGAAAATATTTACTGAGCTCACCATAAAAATAGTGTTCGCTGAGCACCTAAAATAACATTTTCAAATTAATTTCATGTTATTATTCATATTTTGACCACACTAATAATCCAAAAACAAAATTACAAACATATCCAAATAATTATGGAAAATTCCATTCATAAGGCACATGAAAACACCTAGTGCATTATATAACCCAAATGGTGTGACCACAAATGCATAATTTCCATATCTAGTTAGAAATGTTCTCTTATGGATGTTCCCCTCCTTCTTAAATAATGGTACCCTGACCTCAAATCAATATTGGATAATTATTTAGCTCTATTTAGATGATCAAACATCATATATTCTATGAAAGTGATAACTTTTTCTTGATTGTTACTTTGTTTAGTTTTATGAAATCAATACATGACCTTAGTGTACCTTCTTTCTTTTTAATATAGAGTTCTCACACACCCCAAGGAGACATACTTGGGCATATGTACCCCTTCTTCAAAATTACTTTTAAGAACATTTGTACTTTATTAATTTGTAATGTGATCATCTTGTATGGTGTCTTGGACTTTAGGGAATATATAGGTACCAAATATATGGAAAACGCAATATCCCTTTTTGGTGGTAAACCTAGTGTTTCAAAACATACAAATTCAACTTCTTTAAATACCCAATGATATTCAATCTTTGGTACCCTTTCCCTAGGTGCCTCTTTCATGTGAGATACATAAATTTGGCACCCTTTGTTAAAAAAATTCTTAAATTTCATGATTGATATCCCAATGATAGAAATTGGCCTTGGAATTCAATGAAATTAAGGAATTTTTTTAACTTCTAGTTGTGTCTTGAATGAAACATAATTAACCCTCCAGTGGGATGAGAATTTAGCTAGGGTTGTGGTCATTTCATGGACATGGAGGAGTGAATAATGGATGGTAGCCTTCCTATAAATATGGTTAAATGAGTGCATGTTCCATTTAATATTTTATTTTTCAATTAATAAGTTATTTGTAGTAATTAACTATATAGGGGTAAAACAAACAATTTATATTTGATAAATTCTACTTGAAGATGGGGATTCCTTGTGGCTAAGGGTTTTGTATCGGGACTATGGAAAATATTGGTACCTTGGGAGATGTACAATGATAATTCTTATGTTGAAAGGAAATGAAAATAAATTAAAAGATAGATATTGATAAATTCAATGGGAAAATATTCAAGCTATGTTATCTCAAATTGGAACATCTTTTGGTGGAAAATTGGACCAAGATGGATTGGAAGGAAAAGAGTGTAATAATAATATATATTTCAAATTCAATATTAGTGAGCATTTAAGGTGAATCTACAATGAAGGAGTTATGGAAAGTGATTGGGGATTTGTATTAGTATAATTCCCTAGTGAATGAACTGCTCCTTTGGAAGATGCTATATTGTCTAAGGATGAAAGAAAGGGTCTTCGTAATAGAGAATATGCATGACTTCAATATTGCTGTAATTTAGCTATTATCTATTGATGTTAATCTATTGACATAAGGATAACTATATTATTTTTTTGTGACCTCTACTAGACTAATGGAGTTCTCTAGTTGTTGTCATAGGTAGTATTAAAAATACTTTATGTTTTGATGAAAGAGTCTCAAATTTTTTATTGAATGAGATGATATGGAAAATACAAAATGTTAGAATTCATATGCCTTAATTATAAGACGATCACCCCTCATGCCAAAGATAGAAGTGAAAATAATTCCTGAGGTTGGATATATAAATCAAGAAGAAAATATCAATATCTAAAATAATTCATAAAGGTATGATATGGATGTATAAAAGAAGGGTATTGCAGGAAACATGATGGATTCAAAACTATTGAGAAAGGACAACAATCTGATAATTCTCCTTATATAGAAACAAAAACCTCCTTTGATGAAGGAGGATATGTACACTTGGCTTCTTAAGAACACATGCAAAAGACGAGGCATAAATGGTTGACTTAGGTGCATATTTCCATATGAACCCTCAAGTTGGGTCGTTTTGCATGTGTGAAATATATTATGGTGGTGATGTTTTCATAGGATATGAATCAATATCTAGAATCATAGGATGACAAAAATTCAAATAAAAATTCACGCCGAGAAGGATTAAACTACCACTTGTTATACACATTCCATGATTGGCCAAAAAATTGATTTTGTATGAAAGATGACTAATGACAAATGGTATTTCTAATGGGGAGTTTTTATTGGAACTCCAAATAACCTATTAAGAAGCGCTATTAGCAATGGGTCAAATATTTCCACTGTTGCTAAGGGTAGTTCCAAATATGGAAAAAATCATATAGTCTCTTGAGATAATCCTATGATGTGAAACACAAGGTTGAAATATATCAGAGAGAACGGCCATCAAGTAATGCATGTTAAGGGTATGGTTGGAGGTGTGTCTAATTTATTTATGGATTATGATTTCTAGGAACACCACTTATATGTGAAGTAGAATAAGTGGAGATTCTCCTTTGTTGATATGAGGGTAGAGGGAATATCATAGCTAGTGAAAAAAATGTGTTTGAACTATTGAACAATGTGTTTTCATTAATGAAAAATCATGTCATTGGTGTGAAAGGAAGTTGTGTGTTGTGTTGGTTGACTATTGATCTATATTCTAGTTTCCTATGATTGAAGATATTTGGTCTACAAGTAACTTGTACAAAAGCACATGAAAAGTGTTTTGTTGGATGGTCCTATTAGAGAGCTTTACAGTGACATATAGACCTTATCCTAACTTACCTGGAGTCAAGAAGAAATGAAGGTTGATGTGATGTACTGTAGGCATGGTTTTCAAAAATCATGGTTCCAAATGGCCACTAGATATCTAACAATCTAGGGGATCATGCTAGGGAGATTCTAGTTGATAGACTAGATGGATAAATAACTAGATTTATCCATGCCTCAAGGTTGTCTAAAAAATTTGGGCCTTTCGGGGTGTCATCACTATTCATGTATTTGGAATAGGTGGATGGCAGATTAGTTGAAATTATCCAATCTTTGAAGATGCGATACAAGTGGTGAAATGAGGTGGCATCCAAGTGGTAGTTGATGAGATGGATATAGGAGGATAGGAAAAGTGGAATCTAGGTGGCAATAGGTTACCATGATGTGGATTAGTCGATGATATGGGAACATGAGAATGAGACTCATGGCAGGTTTACTTTTCCTTTTCAGGTGGCCAAGTGGTTGTTTTAAGAGTCGCATGTGGTAGTGATGTGGCACTGATGCATGACCAAGGATAAACATGTAATGTGCTAGTGCTCAGTTGGTTGGCATAGGTGACATTATAGTTGAGCTCAATTACCTCACTACAAGAAACTTCCCAGGTCAAATTTCATAGTTCCCCCTCATTAAACCTCAGATAGGCGATGGTTGTTGAATTCATGTCCCTTCAATAAGCTTTAATTGGCTCATAAGATAATTTAACGTGCACTAAAAAGTTGAGGGTTGTTTAAGACACACATAAGGAGCCAAGAAATTAGTATAGCGTGCTAAACAATATTGTTAGCAATGACATGATTAGACCTAAGTCTCATACCATGGTCATATGAAGAAAAATGTGAATGGAAGAGGAGAAATATAACTACCACACCATTAATAATTTCACAATTGATGAGGAACCATTTGTCGACACATTCAATTAAGAATTCTAATGAAAAAAGCAGGGATCGATACCCATTCTAGTACAAGGGATTTAAGTATATATCCAGCAAAAATAATTATGGAACAAATTTCTAATGCAAATAAAGTTGATGTGACCAAGATATTACAAGAATGAGGTAAGAAGAGAGAGTAAGGAGAGAGTATGTGTATAGTAGGACCTTTATGAATGTTTAAGATAAACAACAAGGATGGTATGACTGCAACAAAGGTGTTTGTCAAGTGATAGTAACTACCAATATGAGCACAACCTAAGAACAGGAAAGTGAAAAGTGGAGAATAGAACCTATTTTCATAAAACTACATTCAAATTAATATAAGTAAGGGATTTCTATTCCCAATATGTGGGTGCTACTAAAACTTGGGGATAAGTCTCTAAAGAAATTCATTGAATAAATTCTCCACGGTTAATTTTCATTGTAGAAATCCTCATGGTGAGTTTTGGTAAAATGATAAAAGCATTCATGTTAAAATTTTGATAATGAATACCACTACTATTGATCTATCCTACATAAATCCATTATAATTTGTGCATGACAAGGGAGAGTTATTTTGTAGAGGATTTTATTACTAGAGCCAAAGTTTGTTGTTAGAACAAGATTGGATAGCTTTAGGAGCAACTGCGTAGGGCAAAAAGAAATTTCATTCTTAAACCAATGAGTGAGAACTAGGTTTGTCATTTGGGAAAGGAGGGAAAATAATGAAAGAGCATGACTTCATAACAACAATAACGAGAATGGGTTTTATAGCCCTAGTTTTCAGGATCTTATGATTACTATAATAACAAATAATGTCTGAAATTCAAATGAAGAAAATGGAAGAAAATTACTAAACTTGCTATTTTGGTTTTGTTAATCACTCCTTCATAGTGCAAGTGGTGTTAGCTTATCCTTGGATGGATTTGCAAGTGGGGTTGTGTAGCCTCCTACAAAAGATAGTAGAAAAATTCAATATACAAAAAATCCTCAAAGTGTACTTCAATCTTGATGCAAAATGTTAATACAAATTAGATTACCTCAATGGTGTTTGAAATAATATCCAAGCTAGATGAAAATTGCAGTGATGATTTGCAGTAGTGCAAGCTCCTATTTGAATTTAAATCTTCAAGAGAGAAGCCATAATTAAGAAGAAAACATACTTGTACCTTCACTTATTTCAAGTCTAATAAATTGTATCGATTTTTAGGATATGTAGTAATTTTCTTACATACGTGAATATATTGTTTTTAATCATTCATTTCCACATAAGAAAATCTATTCATGCACTACATAAAAAAAGGTAAATATTTGTTTACAATATCCATTCCCTGAAGAGTGAGTTGTAAAGGCACTCAACAGAGGACCGACATAGCATAAATTGAGAGCCATAGAGTGAGATATAGATTCAGATCTTTGAGATCCAAAGGTGTGACATAGGAGGGTTCGAGAGCCAGAGTTGGCACAATGTAGGAGGGTTCAAGAACCAGATAGGTGGCATAGGAGGGAATGAAATAATACTTGCTCGGGTTCATAGTTGGCATGGCATAGGAGGGTTAGAGAGCTAGAGTTGGCACAAAATAGAAGGGCTTGAGAGCAAGAGGCACAAGAGATAGAGGCATGGCATAGGAGGATTAGACTAATAGAGAATGATTTGGCGTGATGTAGAAGGGTTGAAGTCAGAGTTGGCATGGCATCGGAGGTTTTGAGAGCCAAAAGCACGACATTAGGGAGTCCGAATAATAGAGAAAGAGTTGGCGTGACATAGGAGGGTTCGAGAGCTAGAGGGAATGAAATATAATTTCAATAATATGTTTCATTTTTAATTTGTATTTAGTTTTTTTTTTCTAATTATTATAATAACTAAAATAATTATAATTATTATCTATATTTTTTTTTGTTAATTTTTATGTTTAATTTAGCTAATAGGTGTTGCAATGGAGGGACAAACTTTCCCAGGAAGTTTGGTTTTTCTAGCATGATGAGAATACTAACTAATGAGACTAATATGGTTATGGAATAGGTATAATTTCCTCCTAATATAAGGTTGTAATCCAAAGGTGAATCCACAACCTATACTTCTACATTAATAGATTTTCCTCCTGAGTCGAATGGAAATGATGATATGACTCCCTTTGGTTGAAATGAATGGCTATCAAATGTTTACAAAATGGTTCATGAGGAAACCAAATATGGATAACAAAAATCTTTCTAATAAGATGAAAACATGACACAAATTTAGGCTCCTTCATCATCCACACAACAATAAATGTTTATTCTATGCAACTTAACTTGAATTTGAAATGACACTTGATGTGGAATCCTAGGTATTTCTTGGTCCAAGTGGAATGAAATGTGTTGGATATGTCAATGTCACTAATTGCATTCAACAATTCATTACTTTGTAAAAACAAATTTTAGAGGACTTCTTCAAAATACATGTAGGACACATGGAATAAGGTCAACATGTGGCTTCTATATGTGGAGGCATAAATAGTTTGTAAAGTGAACGGATTATTTGTCATAGGAATCTTTCCTAATGCATCATAATTGTAAGCTTGAGTTTGAAAATTAATGTTTTTGTAACATATATAAACAAATTCACTTGAGGTAGAACTCCCATTTTGAGGTATTTCCACATTTCTCCCTTGTGGGGGTGGGGGATTAGCCACCACATGTTGTTGCTACAATGGAGGAAGCAAATTTGTTAGAATAGTAGGTTCATGCAATGTGCAACCTTGTTGAGCTAAGTACTTGTGCATTTCATCAATGGGTGGAAAATGGTGGGTGAGACAATCACCTTGATGTATTTTACCAGTAAATTGGATGATCTAATGAGTAGTATATCTAGTAGCTTTATCTTCCTTGTGGAGCTTCATGATGGCTTCTTGTGAGCTTTGCTTGAAGTTCTTTCTGTAATGAAGCTCCTGATCCTACCCTAAAATTTAGACATCAGGCTCCCTATGCTAGTAACTTTTCATTTTTCATTTACTATTATTATGTAAACACTAATACTTATACAAGGCACTAATGCCCTTGTCAAATTAATAGCACTGAAGTGGTTCTACAACGTGGACTTTTAGGTTCATCATTTAACTCAATCTATGAATTGTGGAAAAAAGATTACTCATGGCATGTAATCCATAAAATTCTTTGGTTATTTTTCATAAGCATTAATGAACATTAAGTCTACTGTAGCTAACATGCTCATCATTTTTCTCCATGTAAAATCATACAATCTAGTGATACCAATGTTAAATAAAACATAACTACACATGCCTCATGCATGGCATAGACCTCATTCCATCATAAACTATAAAATTAAACATTATGTCATAACTCATTCACATGCATAAGCATTTATCACTTAAAATTAAGGCATGATATGTTCTTGCAGTAAATTAAATTGCTGAGCATGTTTAGATTCAACAACAATATCAAATATTCATGAACATACCATAAAAAGGTTAGTGCAAGTAGATTTGTTCATAATGGTGGCCTGAGGCAAAACGTATCAGCAATAAGATAGTTTCATGGTGAAAGTCATAGTAACCACCTAATATGCCTCCACCACTATCTCTAATTTTGGAGGAAATAATGCAACATACATAAGAATGAAAACCTTGCATGAATATAGGTAACACCACCAATCCTATAACCTATCAATAAATAACTAATACCTCATGGTTATTCATTATCAAGATGGCACATAAGTGAATAGTAACACATATTCATTTTCAGATCTAATTCAGATAACTTAATCCTCTACTAATTTTAGCTTCGACTTCACTCACATGTTATAATTGACACATGCATGCATAAAATTATCTCGTAAAAGCCATTCACTCAGATAACCGCATCCAAATCCTTCATTATATCTATTAATGATCAAGTTAATATTCAAGAACTATTTTTACCTTAACATATGACTCCACCACTATCATGAGTACATTAAGAGTCACATGCATAAGACTGCAATTATATACATATAAATCACATAAGATCTATACAACTAAACCAAATGGTTTAATGGCATAAAGGATAAGAGACCAACATACACAACATCTATGCTTTCGAGTTGAGCGATTTGACCATTTCAACAGTAGGAAATAAATATAGAGATAAGAAACCAACATATAGTACATTCCATGCATATGAAACCAACTAAAACATCACTTGGAGAGCGAAGGACCACCACCCAACCATGAATCGCCTTTGAGTCTCCCCGAGACAAGGTTCTTGCCAATGATCAACTACGTCAGATTTATTGATCAATGGGTATTTAAAACCCTCTTTCATGATTTAGTTCCCATTAGCGATGTCCCACTTTTATGGATTTTCCATTTTCCTAGGTCTTTTTCCAGAAAATCTTATCTTTATCTCCCACGAGTCTTTTCCTCATAACAGATTGCCTTTATCTCCCACAAAGATTTTATGTTTCTTCCATGATGGATATTTATCTCCAATCCATCCTATGGATATTTATCTTGAATCCATCCAAGCTTATATAGAATCACATATAGAAGCTTTATCATAAAAGATTTATCTGTATCCCATTCCTCAATGGGATTTTTGCAAGAATCTCATCCCTTGGTGTCTCTCTTTTCCAAGTGATTCATTTATTAATTTATTTAATAATATTTTTTCTTTCTATATTACATATCACACCTATATTTCTACAACTTAGGTTTACAATCCTTAACACACAAGGGAGGGGCTTTACATACTCCCCCCTTATACTTTACACTGCCCTTGGTGTATTACTGCATCATGTCCTTGTTCACATGTAGCTTTTTTCTAAATCCATAGCTCTCATGGCCTTGTCATCTAATGCAAATATTCCAAGGTATATTGGTTACAAGGAGTGCTCCGAGCACATCTCCCTCCATACGTACTTGTAACATTGTTTTAATTCTTTTTTAAGAAATTTTAGATGCAGAAATGTAACTTCATAATTTGCTTCTCAATATTACTAAAATAGCTATGGCTTATATTTCCCATTATTTATTTTATTCAATGAATGCATGTTCTCCCTCTGCATTCTTTCAACCCTTTGTGTTCTTGTCAAATACTTGCTTCCTACAATTTCTTTGTATACAACAAGTCAATTAACATATGCATAAAACATTATAGCATTTTAGATCATATACCATCATAACTACATATGCTCATCATAATCATATGTATGCCAATGTGAAATTAACCATGGTTACTTATCCTTGAACCACTTCTTAATCTCCTTATTTTGTGCAACCTCTAGGTCGGTTTCCCTTCCAGATATTTACATAATGTCTTCATGTATACCTTCACACAAGGTGTATTGTACACACTAATATACATATAAAATTTCAATCATGTAACACATGTAGTCTTACGAGTACCGTATGTACTGCTTGTACATAGTACCATCTGTGCTACAACACATCATACCATCCTCATGGCATCACCTGCATCACATAATATTTATACACATATCTTCCACTATGTTAGTATCATGCCAAACATTCCTTTATCTATTTATGGTAAATAGAACAAATGTGCTTAGTTTATAATGAATTTTCATGAGCATGGTTCATTTCTGTAACCAAAGAAAATTTTATGTGAAGTGATCATCATTTTCTAATTTCATGTTGTTGTAACACAATATCAGTAGTATAGTATTGTATTCATGCATATTTTCATCTTAATCATACCTTCTGCTTAATGTTCTAAAGAAGACAATTAGCTCATAGATTTTTGAAGTTTAATAATCATCAGATCAATACTTCATTCTTAAATAATTCCTCTCGTTCGATTTACTATTTCCCTTTTTATGCTTAAACAACTTGTCGGCCATGCATAATTTAGTGTAGATATAAGCTCATTTCCCCTTAATAAGTTATACATGAAATCTTTATTACTTTCAATCCTACACCCTTTTAGTTGTAGGTACTTATGATCTCAAGTGCTTACATGTTAAAGTACCTCCTCTCTAACATTAAATCATTTGTAACCAATTTTATGAATTCGTGCATGGTTTATGTAACATTTCTTATGTTGTCTTATTCAACCCATATACATTATCAATCCAATCTAACAAGAGAGCTTTCAAAAATTGCTTGGTACAAAATATGCATTTCAATTGGTATGATATCAATCTGTACCATTTAATTTGATCCATTGGTTCATAACATACAATTTGTGCTTCTTATTAATTACCATGGTTTTTATATTGTTTTAGTCAAGGATACTCATGGGTCCCACTATGCATATCCAATGAAAGATGGACATGTCATGGTATATAATAACATGTTAAAGCTAGGTTCCCCTTAGTCACACTTTTTTCCAACCGAAGAGAAAATCACGCTCTAAATGCATTGTATATAGATGCATTAATCAAAAGAATTAAATTGAAAGACAATGTGTACAATTACATAGTCTTATACTATAACATGTTCTCACAATCTTAACACTATTTCATTGAAACCTTTACCATGGTATAATACTTAGGGTGGAACCCACTTATTTAACCTACAACCTCTCATGAGCTATATAATTTCCCTTTGGATTTTTACTTATGAACTATTTACCTTACTAAGGTTTAACATTTCCTTCTTTATAAAATAATCCCCTCAAGTATTAGGTGGGATTTTTATTTAGCCATGTCCTTTCATAGCTATTATACCATTTATAATTTGTTTTTATAACATGATGACCATAGTTTAATCTTTGATTGGAATCAATTACCACATATTCTCTAATAAGCATGGTAAATTTCCTTTCTGGTTTTATTATAGTTAGTTTTATGAGAATTGTGATTCTTTCACTCCTAAAGGCAACATATGTAAGTGTGCCACTCAAGTAATCATATATTCCTCCTATATGCATTACTTGTTATCAAGCTTAAAATTTTTGTTAATATGATGAACATGCTTTCTCATTGTTATCTATTATTTATCTACCCTGCTCTACATATTTGAAAGAATTTTTTATTTTCAAGGCTTACTTTTTGACATCTTATAACGATTTAAGTTACTCATCTAAGAGGAAACAAAATAAGGCAACTCATGGTAACCCTCCACATAGCATTGTTTTATGAAACATGGCATATCATCAATTCTCCATGCAATATTTATATGCCATAACCATGCTTATTTAAGCAAACTCTAGCATCATAATTTTTATGTCACTTGCTCATTATGGCATATAGTTTAAGCTTGTAATAATAACTTAGTTGTAAGATTTTTCCACATGACAATAAGGATTAATATCCTTGAGTTTCCTTATCTAGCTCGACCCTTAAACATAATTCCATGTTATTCATCCATGTTTTTCCTATTTATCATTGGCACATAAAAACCCATGCATGTATGCTAAAAAATATAACCTCAAATATACTTCAAGCAACTCAAATCCCATAGATGGATGAAAAATTAAAATTTCTACATGTTATGCATATTTGTAAGCATCCTCTTTCAAACTTAATTTACTTTTGATAACCTATATAATAATAAACAATTTAAATTGCTCATTTATGAGGAACTTCCATAAAAATACTTATTAGCATGTTAACTCACATTACACTACTGTGCCACCTACATAGTACAACATCCATCTCATGGACTACAAGTATCTGGTTAACTTATTCATAACAGTTTGTGCAAAGAAGGTTATGAACACATGGCAGGGTAAGAGAGCCATCACATAAAGTTAACCAACATTGGTTTATACCAAATTTTCCTACTCAATTCAACCAATCTGTAATTAAATAAAAGCACCTAAATGATACACCTCTCAAGGTTGAGAGTACAATGGAGGCTCAACATTTTTTTCTGGGTGGTGCCTTTTTACCTAGCACATGATTATCAAGGTTTTCATGTGTTATGGACTATGCTACAATTACCTACTTGCCATCTCTATTGACAAGAATAACATTACAGGCATATGGCGTGTAGTCCATGTAACCCCTTACTAGCTCACAAAGAATAGAAGGATCCGCCCCATCACATAGATACTTCATAAGAATGGCTCTATCTCGACAACCACCATAGTGAAGTGTTCCTACTATATTAGTGTTCGACTGTTCTTTTATAATCCTTACAGACTTTTCACTGAGGATAGTAATTCTAGGAACTGTTATATTTCTGAATGTTTGTTTAGAAGAGATTGTCACATTCAAATTTCTATAAGGGAAAACATGACCACTTCAATCCTACACTGCCCCCAACTTCAATAAGGTCAACTAAAAACATGGTTATATGTCAAACTTCACTTATGCCTACCATTTTAATTTTAACCATTTTTAGTACATCTGGAGATACCATATTAGTCTTATATTTGTAATTCACATGCTAAGGATTTAGATCGATTACCTATCAAGAATTTCACTCGAACGAGGGGAAATATGACACCCAATTATCCCATGTTAGTGCACATCCCTTACTATTAGTCACAAGAAAAACAATGTGATACATTGTACTCTCTAGTGAGTCAACCCGAGTTTCATGACTTAATATTTGAGCATTATTCTTAATGTGAGCAGAAAGGAACATTAAACATATACCATTAGTTTTAATGGGCACATAATGGTAGTACAAACCTCTCTCCTCCCATATATTTCTTACCTATCCAAGGTAAGTGGTTACAATTTACTCCGCATATGACCTCGAATATATGGTCAGTGTCGACCCAACATAGTTCGATGTTTGTAATTTAATGATAAAGTATTTGGATAAAACCATCTATTTCACTCTCAGCCTGATCCTTTTATTCTCAATTTTTATAAAATAACCAAATGGCTTGATTTGGTCCATTCAGGTACAGAAAAATGTATATAAACAACATACAGTTGACCCCGATGTTCAGAATGTTAAATAACAATGGGAACCTCAGGCCAAAGTAATGAATTGACTTCAGAGGATGAATGGAAGTAAACAATTATGCTACTATTAATTTGAGACTGACAAACACTGTCTAGAGCAAAACATCCTTCAAAAAAATGAGGGCTCAAAGAAATAACTTAATAAGCTCATCATAATCAATAAATTTTGACTCGGAAACTTTGAAAAATATTTACTAATCTGCAAATTGAGAAAGCATGAGAAGATTGGAAATATCAAGAAATACCAAAGATATTCACAACATATGTAGGTTCCACTCTAAAACTACAGGATATGGTACTGAACATGATTTTTGGTTGACTATAGGAAAGCCTACAAAACAACATTGCAACAATCTGAGAGAGACCAAGGCCCTCATCTAACATGTATGACAAATATTGAAAGAGCACAAATGCAAGCACAAGCATATTAATCTGGAGGAGGATTGCCATACATGCAGCCTACATTTTGGTGGTTGCCTTCCATGGAAATTTCGAAGTAGAAAGCGGAAGTTGGGCCATCGCTGCTAATATCTTCAAAAATTCCCATCCCCCTAATCCAAATTCAAAACATAAATATTGAATTGAATTGAGCAGCAGCACTGCAAGAAAATCCTCTACAACACTGAGGTTTTTCAAATACTACTGCTATTATCATGTCAGCTCAGGACTATGAAAACCTCAGATTCTCTCTACAGTACACTTCCTCTAGTATTCACTCTACATAATACTTCCTCCACCATTTTTGTAGAGGTGTAGAATGAAAAATGAATACGTGTTCGACCTTTCCATAAAAAAAAAAAAAATTATTCGAAACACACCAAAGAAAATACAAGTGACAAGTGGAGGCAAAGAGAACTTACGGATCTCATATTCTCACCATACCACTCGGTTCAATGATCTATTTCTCATACTAAATAGAGTTGACTTCTACTCCATAATAAAAAGTAGTTTGGGGCTAACCATGACTTCGAAACTAGTGTCACGCAAGCGTACCCGAGAACCTGTGTCACAACACAATTGTACACAGTTATTTGGGAGGCCAGTGTTATGGAGTGCCAACCAATGGCATGTTTACTCCCATAGCATGCATACATGTATGATGATTCAATGATCATGGGTTCTCAGCGATAGAGGGTAGGTGGAAGTGAACCACTGTTGAATTTATGGAAACAACCATCTAGAGTTTTCTTAAGTTTGGCAATGTCTTTAAAGAAACCTATAATATCAAGCTATTTCTAAAAGGTAATCTTTTACATGAGCCTTTTCCTTAATCCAATTAGTTTCCATGACTAAAAAGCCTCTGGCTTGCCTTACTTTTTTATGAGATTACAATTAAAAGTCGCCATCCTCACATGATAGGCTTGCATGCCAATGGAAATGAGGGCTTCTCTCTAAAAAAATGATGCCCATCCCTTTTTGGATAAAACCATACCCTCTAGAAGTTTTGTTTTTGGCGTAATTCTTATTCGAAACTAATGCAGTGAGCCATATGATCAAAGGGCATGAAGTTGTAACGTATGGATTTATTCCCTATTTTTAAATTTTTCCTTTGCATCAATAGTTTACACAGATTTTTTTTTATACTTGTAGTGCTTAATTATCCAAATTTTAAAACAATTGAAAGCCAACATTTATTGCTCATTCTATCTTTAGTCGAGGCTTTAAAGGCATGATTCAATGGTGTTGCTTTTATCTGGCTTTCATTATTATTGTACAACCATCCAAATCAAAGTCGAGCACATGAAGAACTTTTGGAGGAGGTCAAAAATTGGAGGTTGAAGTTATAGAATTTCTAAGTTTCTCAATAACATAGTACGAGGAAGGAATATATGCCATCAGAATCATACCAGCCTTTTCATACATAAAAAATAAATGTTATTTAATTAGAGTAGGTTAGGGTTCCACTATTCCTTTTATTATTGACCGATTGGTAGAACGTATTCTAGATTTAGACCCGAAATTAGCTACATTACTTAAAAATAAGCTTAGGACCTTGTCATTATTACCTTTATTGGATCAGGATTGCTCGTCTCTACGCATAGAGTCCACCAATTGTTATGTGACCATAGTATTTTATGTAGAGTAGATAACATCTGCTTTCACATTCCCTACTTTAATATTTCATCTCATCCTTAACAAAACTTATTTTATAGGGACCATATGCATAAAAATTCTTATTAGTTTTAAATGCTTTAAAATACTAACATGTTATATATTTTGATAATAACCATGTTAATATTTGAATTCCTACTCCCTGTAATGTCAAGGAAACATAATTTACTTTTCAAACTTGACCATTTTAAAAATGTTAGGTTAATTCTCCTATTTAGTTCTCCTATTTATTCATATTCTGTAAAGATGGATTGTCCCAGAGGCCGAAAGGTTTGAACATGAAGATTTGATACAATTTGTAACGAGCCTCCTGAGCCTACCTTGAAATTTAGAAATTAGGCTCCCTGTGCTAGAAAAAATTTCCTTTTTCTTTTACTATTATTATGTAAATATTGATACTTATAGAAGGCACTAATGGCCTTGTCATTTTAATAGCACCGAAGTGGTTCTACAACGTGGACTCTTAGATTCATAATTTAACTAAATCTACGAATTGCAAAAAAAATATTACTAATGGAATGTACTCCATGAAATTCATTGGTTATTCCCCGTAAGCATCAATGGACATTAAGTCTATTGTAGCTAACATGATCATGGTTTTTTTTCATTTAAATTCATATGGGTTAGTCAGATCACTGTTACATAAAACATAACTACACAAGCCTCATGCATGGCATAGAACTCATTCCATCATAAACTATACAGCTAAAAATTATATCATAACTCATTCGCATGCATAAGAATTCATCACTTAATATTAAGGCATGGTATGTTCCTTTAGTAAATTAAAATGATGACCATGTTTAGATTCAACAACTATCTTAAATATTCTTGAACATACCATAAACATGTTAGTTCAAGTAGACCTATTCACAATGATGGCCCCATGTGAAATCTATCAGAAGTAAGATAGTTTCATGGCCAAAGTGATAATAACCACCTAATATGCCTCTACCACTAACTCTACTTTTGGAGGCAATAATGTAAATTCACAAGAATGAAAAACATGCATGAATATAGGTAACACCACTGATCCTATAACATATGCATAATGAACTAATTCCTCATGGGTATTCATTATCAAGATGGCACATAAGTGAAGAGTAACACATATTCATTTTCGCATCCAATTCACATAATATACTCCTCTACTAATTTTAGCTTGGACTTGATTCATATTCTATAATCATCATGTGCATGCATAAAATTATCTCGTAAAATCCATTAACTCAGATAATCCCATGCAACTCCTTCATTATATCTACTAATGATCAAGTTAAGATTCAACAACTATTTTTACCTTAACATATGACTCCACCACTATCAAGAATACATTAAGAGTCACATGCATAAGGCTGAAATTATGTACATATAGATCACATAAAATATATACAACTGAACCAAATGGTTTAATGACATAAAGGGTAAGAGACCAACATAGACAACATCTATACATTCGAGTTGCATGATTTAACCATTTCAATAGTAGGAAATAAATATAGTGATAAGAAACCAACATACAATACATTCCACACATATGCAACCAACTAGAACATCACTTGGAGAGCGGAGCAGCACCACCCAACCATGAATTGCCTCTCATATTGTTATAGACATTTTTGGGCACTTCAACCCCAATCATAAATGTCCATAAACTGAGGGCTCCTAAGTTCCTAAAAGTGTTGTTTCACTGCCTAAAGGAACAAGGTTAGCTGATTACATCATCTCCCAGAAGTTCTCCACTGAAAACTGCTCATAAATGGTCAACATTGGACCATACTGAAAGCCTAGGGTAGAGGGTGCGATGCATATCACCTTCCCAGTGTACAAGGTGTGATGCATACTGAATTACTCCTCTGTAGGGTGTGATGGTTGGGAATGGACAAATGGCAGGGACAAAATGCGAGGTGGAAGATCATGGAATCTTCCAGAAGCATCCCCTTTGACACTTGCCTCTCTGTTTTTGACCAACGATGAGTAAGAGATCATCATTCTCCAAGTGGAAGTAGGAACTATCAGAGAGAAGACACTAATCGAGATCCCAGAAGATGACTCACCTGTCTATAATCATCTATATATGGATCCCTCATCACAGAGATCCACAAGCTAGAATTTTGTATCTTATAGAGAAGTGTTGTTGGTTTTCTAGTGTACATTCATAGTGTTGGGTGATCTAAGCTTTTCTTGAGGTGAAGAAGGGCTTTTTAGCTGGAGGATGATGCTGGGTCAGAACATATGGTTGTAATCCTCTTGCTGCTTTTCATCTTAATAAAGCTATTCTAGTTTTCCTCCATATTATTGTGTACTTGTTTATATATGCATTTTTATGGTTAACACACATCCGGTCCTGTGTTATTTATGAATATAGATCTTTGTTTCTTCGATAGTAGTATGTTGTTGTGATTCCATAGGTGCTCTTTGAAGCTAGGCAGATGAAGAACAAGCGGCGGAGCTCTATCAAGAAGGAGAGGAAATCAAGCGCAAGACTAAGGTTGGTCTTCTTGGTTCTCCTCTTGTCTATTTTCATAAAGGAAAATGAAAGTAGACTTTACTTGTTTGTTTCTAAGATAGCCACCCATCTTAGTGGGAATAGCAGCATCCGAGTGGACACTATTCCCGGTAAAACATATCCCTCGAGTAGAGGTTCTTGCCATGCATCAACTGCCTCCAATTGATCGATGCAATAGGTATTTAATACAATCATTCACGATTTAGTTTCCATTAGCTGCATCCCTCTTTTATGGATTTTTCCATTTGCCTGGGTATTTTTTTGGAAACACTCGTCTCTATCTATAATGAGGCTTTTCCTCATAAAAGATTGCCTTTATCTCCCACAAAGATTTTATTGTTTTTCCTTGATGGATATTTATCTCCAATCCATCCAATATTATCTAGAATCACATCTAGAAGCTTTATCATGAAATATTTATCTCTATCACATTCCTCAATGGGATTTCATAAGAATCACATCTCTTGGTGTCTCATCTTTGCAAGTGACTCATTTATTAACTTATTTAATAATATTTTCTCTTTCCATATTACATATCACACCTAGCTTTCCTTAGCTTAGGTTTACAATAGCTAACACACAAGGAAGGGCTATGACACTTTCCTCCACTATTTCAAGATTGAACGTGTAGAAGAAAAAACTAGATATACTGGAGAAATTCGAGCCTTCCTTTGCACATGTGATAGAGAAATAGCCCAAAAACAAGTCTCCTTTTTCCTTTTCATTATTTGTTGCCTTTTTTTTGTTCCTCCTTCTCTTGGGTGAGTGAGAGATGAATGTTCTTCAAGGATATTGAGTTTCCTCATTTATATAGGCTTCTCAAGGTGGATGTGGCTCTTCAAATTAGGCTGAATTGCCAGCGAATAGGCTAACTTGGTCTTGAAGGGTATTTTAACACTTTTAAAGACAAAAATAATTTTATTTACAAGTTATAATGTGCCCAATGGAGCCTTCAACTTATGAAAATGACTCTTTTGACTTATTGACCTAGGACCAACCCTAAAAGTATTCAATGGGTGATTGACCTATAAAATAAAAGACCTTTAGCATGAAACCTGTTATGTCGTAGAGGAAGAATGACTACAAGAAAACCTCTATGGTAACCTCAAACCTGTTTGAGGTTGAAAGTTGGCCCTTCAACCTGGAGAGGGATCTCTCCCCAAAACTCAACTACTCATGTTCAATGTAGTATAACATTTGCAATTGAGTCCAATGGCCAAATTTATTGAAATATCAAAATTTGGTTGGGCTATGTGAAAATACTACCATTGGGCATGGATTCTAACCCAATCAGGTTTTATATAAATAAAGTTTTGATGAGAAAAACACAAAAGGAGGGTAGCAATAATTCCTTTGACACTTAAAGTGATTTAGAGGAAGATGAATGAAATTAGTGTAAGGGTTAAGTGAACAACAATTATTAATTCCTGAGAAATAAATAAACAAGAGCATAAAATATGAATCCCAATATCATACGCTTTGTTTTTTAGACACGAGAAATTATAAAACAAAGAAAAATATAGACAGGGTAATAGAACACACGAATTTCTGTAAATGCTCATGAAAATTGTTTTCATTAATGGTCTACTAAAAACTAAACAAGGATGCTATATCTCAAATAAAATCCAACCATTTTCCTTCTACTGTCTTTAAGTATATAACCATTACAATAAATGAAACATGTCTATAACTCAAAATTTGTTACAGTAATCCAAAAATAGAAGTAATAAATTTCTTAGGTACATGCATTTGACAATATCTTTTTAACATATCAAAAATCAAAATAATTTGCTGAAAATACGGTTGGGAAAATGTATCATGGTTGTGTTTCCATCATTGTAATATGTTGATACTGTCGTTGTCATTCCTTTATCTTCTGGAATACATAGTTTTGCTGATGAGCCGACTGTCAGCACCCTTTCCAAACTATTTCTTTCAGAATGCGTTGACAATGGAAATTTCAGTGCTTTCTATGCAAAATTCGCTAACAATGGGAATGCCAACTCTCATCTATGTTGTTCTATATTTAAATGCCAACAGATGCATGATCAATGATAGATCAACAAAATTCACTTTATCAGTTAATAACCAGAAACCAAAAATAGATTATCAGATTCCTAGCAGGGGGTATTGGGCACCTCGAAAATAACATCCACCTTGTCCATTCTTTGTCTCTTGTTCTTTCTAGTTTCCATATGGATTCTCATTCTAGTTTCCTTGGATTTTTACCTTTTAAAACCTTTGGTTTTTCCTTTGTTTATTACCATGTCCTTTAGTGGGAAATTTTTGAAATCAATAAAATCATTAGCGAGGACAAGATTTTGTTTTAATTTTATCTTTAGCCTTAATCTATTTAAAGGCCTGGCATGACGTCCTTTACCCCCTTCGAACATTTGAAACAAGGAGGGCTCTTCTTCATAATGGGCTTCAACTTCAAATTATTTTCCCTTGGTCTTCTCTGGTTGATGAGTTTCTACAGGGAACTCTAAGTGGGTGGCTTCTCAGCATGAGGGGATTTCACAGAAGGTGGAAGATTTTCGGTGGGAGAGTTTTTAGTAGTAGGTTGTGTCTTCTTACGTTTGTCACTTATTCTAGCATAAAACTTAGGAATTAAAGGATCAGAGGATGAGGGAATGTCCTTCACTTTCCGAATTCGGGTTTCAGTTGAAGTATACTGAGAGGAAATTTCTTCCTAAGTTCTTTGACCCTGTTTAGTACCCTTCTTCCTTCCTCATTTTCCCTTAGGGGGATGGGGTTGAAATCCTCCCCAAAATAGGAAATTGATCCAAGTTCAACTAGCTTTTAGCAACTGATTCTAAATCAACAACTTAATTGATGTTTTGTGATAAACAAAATGAGTGGATGGGTTTGTCCTGGCTGAGAAACAAGAATCCATGTGCTTGAGACACTCTAATAAATAAAAATAGACGTTCATTATTAATTGTTCCGCTAGATGAGCTAAGAAATGAAAATGGTATAGATTTACCCAGTTAAAATTCCCTTCACATGTGAAGTATGACTGAGTAATTTGTAGCGTAACATGCCATTTTTCCTCCATTTTGGAACTTTATACCCCTGCCTTCCAGCTTCTTTCCTTAAACTAAGCTTTCGGGAAAAATGGGACAACAATCCTAGCTAAAACGTGACTTCAAAAAACATTTTCCCCATCCATAAGCAAGGTTGTAACTTCTATGATTTGTTCCTCTGTGACTAGGAACGAAAGTCCTCCTACTTCTACATATTATTTTTCAAACCCTTGGGTGAATATGTGAGCCGAACATCATGGTAATCAATGCATCTATGGAAACAATCTTGGCAACTAGCCCACTGGAGATATTGTTCAATATCTGGATAAATCTCCAGAAGTTCAGGACCTTTGGGTTCCTTTTTGTTAAGATTTTCGGTATTCCCCATTCTGCCTATGGTTTGGTGATTATGCAGATGAGAGACTTGGATCAAATTTTATATCTCCACTGATTAATTTGAAACAAACAACTCTCCAGCACTAAAATAACACAACTTTGTAAATGACAATGGCGAAAATAATACAATGATGAAAATAATATGCATAAAAAAATGAGCTTTTCAAGGCGAACAACTGATTGAAAGGTGAATTGACATTTTTGAACCTTTGATAATTACAAAATCACAACACATCTCTACCACGAGGGAAAAATTCACTTTAAACACATACGTTTCACCTCAAGATAATTGGTGGCATGACTGAGAAATGATTATTCTATCACTGATGTGGAATGTGGCGGCGCCATTTTAAAAATAAAAATTTGAATTTTATTTTTGGCGTTGATATTCTCGTTCTTAGTGAGTTCCTGATAACATCGAAACTCTCATTGTCAGTGTATTCCTGTTAATAACTTTTTGAACTTAATAAGCATTGATAGTACCATTATCAACATTTCTCTTATTCATTACAAATTGTTTCACTGACACTAAAATTGTTGACGTTTTCTTAAAAATAATTAAACTCAAAAATAAAATGTGATAATAGCTGGTGTTTAGTCAATTTAGTGTTATCTAAATTGCTAGTATTAATTGTCAACCCGGGGCTCGTAAACTGATGAAGTGAGGGTGTACTATATGTACTTAAGTAACTTTCTTAGAGCTTTTGTTGTTTAGGGGGGTTGCTTATGATTAACTTATCTTCCTAAAATGGAATGATGATTATAGACAAATGAGTGCAAGTGTGTGAAAGGTGATCTCTATATGAGTGAAAGTGTGTGTGATGGTGATTTCTAATTGCTTGCTGAATTTGTAAGAGAAAAGAACTTGAAAATGAATAAATCAAAATGACTTGAAAGTAAATGACCACAATCCAATGGCATTAGTCTCTATCCATACTGCTGCAAATAAAAGAAATAAGAAAATCACTTCAAGGATTGTTGTTAATGATGATCTCCTTCTAACTCCCTGCTTCTACCGCCATTGCATAAAACACAATTAGAAGGTAGCTGAAGACAAATCCAAGAATTGATAAAAACTCTAATCTATTCTATTTGACAAATTGTAACACTACTAAGCCTTTTCCAACATACTGCTTCCTACATATGTGATTATGTGTAACAAGTGGAAAAAGTGTTAGTATCACAAGCCAAGTCTACTCAAATACAAGCTGCAATTAATCAATGTTCTGTTCTCTTGAAAGATAAGCCATTCATGATAAAGAGAGCATAAATTAGTTAGCATCCAACTTGTAAAACTACACTAAAACTAGTCTAGAAAAACAGAGTAAAGAGGGCAGCATAATGAATAAGCCAACTGCAACTACCATTAGACATTAAAGCAAATACACACACATGAAAATAAATCCCGGGCTAAAAGAAACCTGCAAATAAATAACACTGATCAGCTTGAAAGAAAGGAAAACAAGTAAAAGAAACTATACATGCTTAAGGAAATGAATAAGCAAATAAAGAGATACTGCACATAAAATACTTTACAGTGGCAGAAATGAGCAGGGGCCCTCTGTCCATTCAGCCACAAGAAAAACTCAGAGATCTGGAAACTTCAAAACAGTGCTATGTCTATTCCTTCATTTGCAGAAAATGTACAAAACAGAGTGCTAGGATAGCACTAAAACACAGAGTTCACAAATGCTCTTAAATGTAACACAGGTTCATAAAATTACAACTGATAAAAGTCTAATGAGCGTACACAGACGCAGCTATTTATAGAGATTTCTAAGATAGCCTATTCGTGCAACTGATTAACTGAAAAGCAACAAACTGTTATGCGTATTGATGGTCTCTTGACACTTCATACGGCTGCGTGGATGAGTTTAGTGGTTCTGTCGTCATGGGTAATGAATCCCATGTTGGATCATGTCCCCTGCCATCTGTAGAACATGGACAAATCACCGTTTAAGATGACGTGACCAAGCAGCTCACAATCACCGTTAAACAGCCTTGAGTTGACCGTGACTTGCCCAGCTTTGACCGTGGATAAAGATGACGTGGATGGCTGGAAAAATGGGACAGGAACCTCGAGCACGTTGACACCTAAGTGCCCATGTGGCTCATCTGGCAAACCGACACGTGGAGCATTGTGTTTAACAAAAAGGCTGCAGGATCTTCAGATAGCTGCAGGATCATCAGATAGCTGCGGGATCATCAGATAGTTGCGGGATTCCTGCAAGTAAGTCAAAATCTAAACAAATAGTCATCCATTAGCAAAACTTGCTTGATCATGCTTAATAACTCCTAATGTAATGATCTGGGTGGATTTATGGTGAAAATGAGGCAAAAGTGAAGGAAAGATAAGGAAAGATTGAGGAAAATGGTAAATAAGTAGGTGTAGAATAGAGGCTCTACACAATGTGATGGTAGTCCCAGGTCCTTTATATTACAATTTACTTATTGGGCGTGACTATGTTTATGACATGGGAGTTATTGTTTCAAAACTCTTTCGAGTGATGTGTTTCCTGCATGAAGGCAGAATTGTCACCGTTGACCAACTTTCATTTCCCAGTCCAAATATGGCTTCTAGTCAACCATATTCCCTAAATAGTCCTTTTGTCCCAATGGTATCTTCCCCGCCACAGGTCAATTATGTGGCAACCTATTCCATGCCTACATCATTTGATGATCAATTCCATGATGTTGTGCATTATGTACTGGGGGCATTGGAACCAGATCTCTCTAATAGATTCCTTTCTAGGTATCCCTTCCAGAGCATTGTTCTTCCATTTGATGAGAACCTCTTGGAATTCATGACCACTTACGGGGCGTGATCAAGGAATATGAGGATAGTCCCTAGTCTTGTGTCAACCTCGTTAAAAAATGAAACAAAGGGTATGTGCATAGTTCCTTGTCTTGTGTCAAGCTCATTAAAAAATGAAACAAGGAATATGAGCATAGTTCCTTATCTTGTGTCAAGCTCATTAAAAAATAAACAAGGAATATGAGCATATTTCCTTGTCTTGTGTCAAGCTCGTTAAAAAATGAAACAAATAATCCAAGTAGAGTTCCTTGTCTTGTGTCAAGCTCATTAAAAAATGAAACAATGTCCCCTGGAGCAAAGTTCCAATTCAATTATTTGATTAGATTTCGTAAAATCCCAGTCAAGTCTTTCACTTGAACTCATAAATGAACCTTCATTCCATCCACCTAATAGCCACGAGTAGTCTACTTAGGTGAATGTAATGAAGCTTGGGGGGCATGCACCTAGAATCGAGTCATCATGCTAGGGGCATGTAAACCAATTCAAGCATAGTTTTTCGTTTCAAGCTTGTGTAAACATGAAACTGAATCCAAGCATAGTTTTTCATTTCAAGCTTGTGTAAAAATGAAACTAAATCCAAGCATAGTTTTTTCGTTTCAAGTTTGTGTAAACATGAAACTGAATCCAGGCATTGTTCCCTATGGTTCAAGCTTGTGTAAAAATGAACCCATCTCGATTTTAACCCTCGTGATTGCCATTCTATCAACCTCTTCCATTAGATGAGCCTTGGTTTTTCTCCTTCCATCGTCACTATCTTCTTGGCTGATCATACACTTTCACTTGGTTTTTTTATCCTTTTTTGAGGAATAGTGGCAATGAGTGGTCTTATTAGTCAGCCTCTTCACATAAATCAACATGTTTTGAGAAGTTCCAACATCATCGGAATCGGTTGCTATCCTGGACACTACTCGTTCCTCTAAGTCGAGTCCTCTTTAAGCTCTTTTCAAACTCTTGAAATATGAAAATATTGTTGAGAGCTTGTCCTTTTCATCTTGTAAATGGAGAGGAAATGACATCTACTCAATATAAGTTTAACCCTTTTCCGGACTGAGATAGATTACTTATGAAAATGAATACGTTGATCGAACATGGTCAATAGGTTCTCTCTCGTATTGTTTTATGCTTTTTCAAACTTAAAGAGAAAAACTTACGAAAAAGAACTTGTGGAGTTTTCTTTTTGTCCCTTTTAAAACTCTCTAAACATGAAAATGACTGAGTTATAATTGTCGTTAAACTTGTTAAAACATCAAATAGCGACAAACTTGTCCATCATGACAAGACTGAGTTTCACCTTCGCTAGACTCGTTAAAACATCACATAGTGATGGATTCACCCGAAGGGTGGAATTATACAACAAACATATGTTATACTCCTCAAGCTTGATAAAAATAAAGAGGTACTGGTCAACAATGACTGGGGAAAATGGGAAAAGGGTAAACCATTTTATGGCAGCAAGTCACTCTTGAACATGACACTTTCACTTCATCACTGTGACTATTTAGGTTGGGTAATATTCTTGATGGTCATCATATCTTGGTCTATCATACCATCCATTACTTTGGTTTTGGGTCAATGCTGCCAATTCATTCAGTGTCGCCGACATGTTCAAGAGAATTCACTTAGTTAAAATTCATCCTTTGCAATACTCATAAGCCTTCATTTTCATGACCACCATTCCTAAACATTGTGTCGTTGGTCACATTCCGTCTCCAAAAAATCATTACACTCGTTTTGTGTCGTTGATGTGGGATACATCAAGGCCCTCCTGTGACGAGTCATTTCTTGCCGACATCAACACATTATCCAAGAAGTTGACTTAGAAACACCCTTTCAATACCTTGGGGCTTGCATACATCAATGGTAGGTTTCTCGCTTCTGGCGATAGGTTGACATCACTGGCCTTCGACTGAAAGAATTTGTATGGTGTTCGACATCAAAACATCCATTCACACCATGCAGAATGTACTACAATACCTTGAGGATCATTATCATTGTCGGTGATTTCTCTCACATCTGTTAACGACTTACATCATTGGTTGGTAATCAGATAGTGTCTTCCCATGTTCGACTTTAGATCACATATTCACATGGTTAGACTCTTACTTGAGCGAACGATTGAACAAGATAGAAGACCCCGAATCTAGTTTCATCCATCTAGGCTGTGATTTGGGGAAAGTACCAAATCATCTGTACGATGGCTTTACATTGATGGTCATCCCATCATGGGTCTATATCTGTAGATGACTATCTATGTACTTGTAATGAAAGTTTATATGTTGAGCATGGGAATGCCTTCCCTCATCAATTCATGAAAAAATCAAAATATCATGATATTATGTATTGTAATTGATGCAGGTCACCATCTGCTTCGAAACCTCCTCATCACATCGTAAATCATATCACTCGACATTATCATTTTCGACTTCATGCTTTAGGGGGCAACTGTTACAGATCCATTTGGGCACATCACTCCCATCATTCAGATCAGTACTATTATGGCTCATCAAACCCTAATTTAGTTGCTACATGCCCTAGACAAGTCATCACTTTGAATGCCTCCTTCTATGAGAGTTTCTTGGCCTGAATCCCTCCAGAAATGCCTCCTTGAGGGACCAGCGCAGCCTTGGTCAGGGGTAAGTGCATTTCAGTGCAGGTAGGCCCATGTCACGGTGCATTTCAGAGCACCTAGGCCCACTTTGACCTATGCTAGGCGAGATTGAGTGAAATCCTCATAGCGTTCTGGGCATATTCTTATATTCTGGGGCCTTCTAGAAGATTCCCACACTTATCATCTCTTATGAGCTCGAAATTGGATAGGGAATGAATTAAGTAACCTCCTATCTTCTCATCCTTTTCTCCATGGAAACTAGCTCTAAGTTTTGAAGGCCATTCAATACCCTCATTTATGACCAAACCTTCTACATTTTCCTATAAATTGAGCACTCATCTAAGTGATTAGGGGCTTGAATTTGAGAATTTGTAAGGAGATACTGTTGGTGTGAGGTTTGAGATTGTAAGCAAGTATTGTTATGTTGCCAGAGTGTTGTGCTTTTGATGTGATGTTGGTTGGAACCTGTTGTGGCCACCAACAACCCCCCTCTTTGTTTGATATTAGCAATAACACCAAGCAAATGGGGACCCTTAATAAAAAAATCCAAACAAACATTTTATGAAAATTTTTGTATTCAACTCCTTAAAACTTTATTGCATCACGAGAAGAGAATGAAACGTTTTCTTATGAGCATAATAAACTGCGAAGAAGTGACGCGAAATTCATAGCATCACATTCATTATGAAGCACTCTTAAATGAAAAAACATAAGAAATTTCTGACGGCCGATATGCGACGTTGCATATCGCAACATCGCGTAAGTAGCACACAATGACTGAATGACTAAATGCGATTTGCGATGCCGCGATCTGCGATAAATGCGATTTGCGAAAATTAGCGATCATGATTTTCTGCGATGACACATCTTGACGACGCGATCCGCGATGCTGTGATGCGAGTCGCAGAAATCACCCATCGCGAATTTTCTTCGGTGCAGTATTCAAGGAAAGCTATCCGTTAACCAAAATTGGGCGCGCGCCTTAAAAGAAATTAATGATTGTATGCCAAAGTATTCAGGAAGGACAATTTTGTGTTTTTCGAAGAGTCAGTTCGCTATGGGTGTCATGATTATGCATTCATAAGAGCTTAAAGCTTTCATGTCAATCTTTATTATCATTACTCTTTTCCTTTGCGTAAACTGTAAGACAGGGAATAACATGAAGCAATGTGCAGGAAGCATCTAAGGAAAAGGGGAATGTGTCAATGCTCGGAGAACAGAGAAGAGATCCCTTAAGAAACGGATGCCGCATGCGATAGGACCATAGATTCCAGAGTATCACTCAACAGATGCTGATGTCAATAGGCCATCTAAAGCTCAGAGTCAAAGGTGCACAAAAGTAGCATGTTTACAAAAGACCCTGAAGCTTATGACCAGAAAAGCTCGGAACAAAGAACGGAGGCAGTTTTCGATGCAGAAAATTGTTCAGAGAGTAAAGTCCCTAACTTGTTCAGTCATTCGCAAGGCCGGAAACCGAAATAGCAAAAGCAGAATCAATTTGAGAGAAATTTGAGTTATTACCAAGTATACACGCAGTGAATACACACAGCCAGAGGAAGATTCTCGAAAATATCTTCTAGTTTACCAGAAAGTGGTGCCAGCGCTTGTTATTTCTATTTTTATAGCTCAAACGAAAGCGGAAGGTGACCAGCCGACTCTTCCCAGGCGAATGTTGCATGCTTCTAGCACTAAGGAACAAATACAGAAATGGTTCAGAATTAGATTCAATTTTTAGAAATAGTTTTGCTTTATCAGAAGGGCGGTCATTTAAAATCGTATCCTAAATTTATGTAATTAAGTTAATTAGCTAGCAGTATTTAAACCCTTCTCAGGCATTTAGAGAAGGGTCCAGAAATTTGTCAAAAACTTGTCCTCGGAACATGCACTTCTGCACCCTCAGAGGAGGTTTTGATGAATGGATGGATCGATAGAGATAAATCGTTTTTGCTTGAAGCTTATGAGTAGGATTAGCCATAAATGGTACTTTTATCTCTTGGCCATTTTTGCTTATATTCTTAAAGTGATATACAATTTTTCAGTTGTTTATATGTTATTGCATGAATGTATGAGTTACCATTTGGCACTTCTGTACGGTGGAGCCATTTATTTATGTCTGATATATGAATAACTTATTATGCGATATGCTGTTCACAACTGTTTTGCCTAACTTCTTATGCAAAGTGGTTTATCTTAATTGATTTATATTCTTATAATAGTTGAATGATCTTTATTACCAGTTATTTTTTGAAATCTCTTTAGATCACATAATAGAAGAAATACACCCCGGGTTAACGTAGATTAGATGTGTTGTTTCTCATTAGATTACAATAGCATAGAGTTAGTTTAAAAGTCCAAATTAAATTAGCTTTAAGTACTCTTAGATCATCATCATCCAACTCTACACACACACACACCCTTAGATTGGGAAACTGGTCCCATTATCCCCAGTCGAACCTGCTATACCAAATGGATAAGGAGCTTCCAACCAAGGTCCGGACTAGGTGGGTATCCCCCTTGTTGTCGACCCGATTTTCAGGGCTTCAACATATTTGACGCTAGAAGGAGGGCCGCGAACTATGAATGGCACCTAAATCAAAATCTAAATACCATTCTGAGAGTAAATCACCCTCATCAACTTCCCCGACTTCCCCAGTACGTTTAAATCCAGAGTCAGAAGTCGCTCGAGTATTAACCGCTGCTACATACCCTAATATTTCAGACCAATCTACCATTGAACCCCCTGAAGTTCAAACTCTGATTTGCAAACTCCAGGGATTTTCTATTTTTACACTGAGGTCTGATAAATCTCAAAGCAAGGTGACTTCGCAGTACAATCCTGCTCATCCCCTGACCAGATTAAATAGTGAAAAATTTGACATCCAACCAACTGAATTCCCTCTCCCCACCAGGAAAAGAGCAAGGAAAACACCATAGCAGTCTGACAATGAGAATCTTTCATCTACATCGTCCATTTCAACTCCCTCACCATGAAGTCAGCCACCCACATCTTCATTCCAAAACACTCATCCATCTTCCACAACCCCTCTTCTTCAATCATCTAAGATCATAATATCTTCATCTTCCCAGCCTCAGGGATCATCCTCTGCACTTTCATTTACTAGCAGCTCAACGATGGCCCAGTCTCCATGGAACAATCCTGGGGCAGTTTTAATGCCTCCACCCCTGAGCCAAATACCGGCCCATCCTGAGAAATGGCTACCCTAATTCAATCCAGAAGCAGGCATGCTAGCTGAAGAGCACATTAACAATTTCATGCTTTCTGTCAATCTCAACATAGTTACCAACAAGGACGCTGTTGTCTGGCATTTTCCCTATAAAATGCAAGGAATAGCAGGGTCATGGTACTTTTCATTACCCTCCGGGTCTATCACAAGTTGGGACATTTTTCAAAGTCAATTCCTCACCAAGTTTGGTGATGACAGATCAACGACAATGTTAATCAGTGACCTATCCAATCTTAAAGCCGAGGCTAGAGAACCCATCAAAGATTTAAATTTACGGTTCAATAAAATCCTCAACAAAATTCCCACTGCTTCCCAACCCAGCGAAGAAGTACGATGTGAATGGTATATTACAGCCTTACCATCAAACTTAACAGTCTTCGTGGATAGGGAAAATAAAACAGCTTTAGTTGAAAACCTGACAGAGGCGATAACAGTAGAGAAACGCGTAATAGCAAATCTAAAAAAGCCACCTTCAAGGAAGACCCCAAGAAGAAACAAATGAAAGATCCCTTCGATTTGGAAGGATTGCAAAAAGTATTAAAGACCATGTCTAATGAGATGATTGACATAAAAAAACAGGTAGTGGAAACTTCTTCAAAAAAGCCCTACAGAGCTTTTAAAAGAGGCCCTTCAATGGAGGTGAAACCACCCAACGCTATCTCAAATGTCGAATCCGAAGAAGAGGAAGAGGAAGAGAAAACCACTGAAGGGCAGACCGATGACGAAGAAGTTTTGGAACTACAAGGAATGTGGGATTTCATCCTCCCACAAGAAGAAGATCAAGAAGCATTTCCGGTTATCGCACGAAGCAAAAATCAACTTGATCCTCCCCAAACTATCCCTAAGTAGAAGGGCGCAAGCCCTACAACAAAAGATAAAGTCGCAACAAAGAAAACGACCGCTAAAGTGACTCAATCTAGCCCAATCCAACCAGATCAAACACCTCCATCAAGAACACTGATAGTGTCGGATGAAATGGAATACAATATTATTGATGACATGAAAAAGACTAGGGCTAATATACTCTTTATGAATTGAGCAAATTGAAACATCAACAGAAGATAATGATGAAAGAATTACATGCCGTGCCTACTACATCTTTGCCTACAGTTGTAGCTTCCCACAACATGGGAAGACCTCCAACCAACACAAACAATAAGATTGATCCAAATGACATCCCCTTGATTGGAGGAAGATCAAGATCTCACACTCCCCCTTTTCTTCTCACTTATGAAATTTTCAATAAAAATGTGCACAATT
The DNA here is from genome assembly GCA_000404065.3 of Pinus taeda. NCBI lineage: Eukaryota > Viridiplantae > Streptophyta > Pinopsida > Pinales > Pinaceae > Pinus > Pinus taeda. Next base: position 123,964 of record APFE030878867.1, read on the forward strand.
GTTTGGTAGATTCTGTGGCTTCAACAAATATTTTACCCATATCAATATGTGCCAAGTTGAATGTTCAACCACAAAAATCCGCAGTGCGCATAGTTCAGCTTGATCGATCTCAAGTCGAAGTGATTGGTGAACTTAATCAAGTCACCATAAGATTGTCATCTAACCCAAAGGTATGTCAGGTTATCGACATTCTAGTAGCTGATATCCTAGAATTCTATGGCTTAATTCTTAGCAGGGATTGGTCCGAAAAACTCCATGGATACTTCTCAACCGACTGGTCACACATGTGGTTACCCTACAATGGTAAACCAAATCAAATAAAGGTTGAACGAGAGTTACACCAGAAGTACATAGTAACGGAATTGGAGGGAGAAAATGAAGCAATAGCATATAACAGTAGCATCATAGGAAATTATTCGGTAGATTCTTTCCTCGACAATTTCAATGCTCATACATCACCTTACTTAGAAAATTTAGTTTTGTCCCAAGTCGAAAATTTTTCCCAAACTGATAATTCAAAGTGTGTTAATTTTGTAGAGAAACCTATAAATACATATTTGTTTCGGAAATTATATTTTGATAGCTCTAAATCTAACGAAGGAGTAGGAGCAGGATGCGTTTTGATTAGTCCAGAAGGAGACAAGACCATGCTTACGTGCAGGCTGGAATTCGATTGCACAAACAATACAGCGGAATATGAGGCCTTGGTGCAAGGCCTATACAAAGCGATCGGGTTGAACGTCAAGTATCTTCAAGTCTTCAGAGACTCTAAGAATGTCGTCAAACAGGTACGTAACACCATACATTGCCTATCAGGTCATTTGAAACACTATCAATCTTTAGTACAAGATCTGACTGAGCATTTCATAGCATTCAATATTTCGTCAATCCCAAGACTCCAAAACGCGAGCGCGGACCTTTTAGCTAACGTAGCCTCTAGACTCATTCCCTCCGAAGATTTTAGTCCAGATAGATTCTCAATAGAATTAATCTTTATACCGTCCATCCCTGACAACATTACAAACTAGAGAGTATTCAATGACGATCTTGATATTGTAAATTTCCTCACTTCTGAAGGATTCTACTCCAATCAAATAACTGACAAAGACCATCACGATCGAAAAATACAACAAGATAGCACTAATAATGCTATACCTAAATCGGTGGTTAAGTTGGAAGACTTATACGATTTGAAAAGTCGGTTTAAAAGGTATACTAATTCTAAGCTCTACAGTGCGACTCTGAACTATGAATTAGTAAACCTGGGAACCGATGATAAACCACAAAACATTAATCTAGGCCACGACCTAGCCCCTGAAGAAAAACTAGCATATATTCGTCTTTTGAGACAATACAAAAATGTTTTTGCCTAGAATTATGATGAGCTGAAGACATACAACACTTCTATCATTCAACATACTATCCATATGATTGACAACGAAAAACCTGTCCAACAGAAACTCAGAAAAATCAACCCCAATTTAGAAAACCAGATAAAAACTGAGCTAAGTAAGTTATTAAAAGCTAGAATAATTTTCCCCGTCAGACATTCCAAATGGGTCTCCAATATGGTACATGTTAGAAAGAAAAACGAAGATATTAGAATCTGCATCGATTTTTGGAATCTCAACAAAGCCTGTCAAAAAGACAATTTTCCCCTTCCACCTATGGAGCAGATATTATAGGTAGTAGCAGGCTTAGAACTAATGTCTTTTTTGGATGGATTTTCAGGATACAATCAAGTGCTGGTACATCCCGATGATCAGTTAAAAACCACATTCCAAACTAAATGGGGCACATACACATATCGGAAGATGCCATTTGGTTTGATCAATGCCGACGCTACATTTCAGAGAGCCATGGACATTGCATTCAAGGGTTTAGTCAATAAATCTGTAGTAATTTATTTGGATGATATAACAATGTACTCCAAGACGCGAAGCGACCATCTCAAAGACTTGAAACAAATATTTCAACGATGTTTAAGGTATGGGATTTCACTTAACCCAAAGAAATCTTTTTTCG
>APFE030878870.1:0-14021 GCA_000404065.3 Pinus taeda
TTTTAAAGTGAAAAAAGATTTTGTCTCTTGGCATTTGGTAGATCTGGAGTTAAAATGGATCTAGGCTCGTTAGTGCAACTGCCCACAAGCTTTGATGGATAAGTAATTGAGTTTCGAACACAAACTTTGTTCGATAAATAAATCTAAGCAAGGCTAGATAGGTAAACCTAGGCAAGGCCCTATATTAGTTATCAAAAATACCTTTGAAACATATGAGTCAATGGTACTGTTGTTAGTGCAACAACACACAAACTTTGTAGATAACTAAACACAAACTTCTGACTAGATAGATAAACCAATTCACCTAGGTTGCCCTATATTAGTTGACAAATTCCTTTTTGGACTTCCGTAAATTGACCAAGCCCAATGAACTATGAATTTTCCACAATTGAATGAATGAATGAATGATTTTTAATGACATTCACGAGACCTCGTGGTCTAAGGGACCACCCAATGTCACTTAATCCCTATTCAGATTTTTTTCTATGTTGGTTCTGCTGTTATGGATCTTGAGTAAGAAATTCGTTGTTTTTTGAAGTCTTGTCTCCTCAAAAAGCTCACTGAGACTGTTCACCTTTAGACTGTTATCAAACTAACAACGAATAGCTTCATACATTTCACATTTTTTAATAAAATGCCATTTTGTTTCTACCACCTCTCTGTTGAAGAAAATGCAAGTTCTTTCTTCCCATTCTTCTTTAGGGACCTCCCATCTACAAGTTTCACATTTTAGATGATGGGAGCTAGTCCTCAATTGTGCAATTAAAATATTTAGCTTTTCCCTTGATTGAGGAATTCAAATACTCTTTATCATCATGTTTCCACATTGGGTTAAATTATTTGACATAATATGCTTTTTTTTTTGCCTAGTATTTGGTCCGCATGGCAGTCCTAAATTTTTCTAACACCCACTTTTTATCTCCTCCTTAGCGTGACGAAAATCATGTAGATTTATGTCTCATTTTGCCAACCACTTTATGTTTTGCTTCATCCATGTATTTTTCCGACAATATAGCTCTTCTTCAACAACTAATCTAGGCCACCTGTGCTTATCCATTTTTTCAACCTTCTTTAGGTAACTTAGCAAATGAATGATCTTTGAAGCCTCAATTGGAAACATGCTAGCCTCAACTAATAGGATATCATATGGAACCATTGATTTGACTTTGAGGGTAAGTCTTGTGATTAGGTGCTTTTGAGTTCTTTCTATTTGTCGCAATTTGTTGCTTGACATGTTGCTCCCCCATATTTCAAAGCCATAGAGGATAATTGACACCACTAATATACCAAAGAGGGTTTTCTTAGACTTCCAATCCCATAGTTATGCTTGTCTACACCTATTCGGAAGAAGGTACACAGATTTCCATCCTCCAATTCTCTTTGATATATATGTCTCCCAACTAAGCCTATAGTGGAAATTAACACCTAAGTATTTGTACTCCTCTACAACCTCCAAGTGGTTACCCTCAAAGAGAAAAGTAACATGTTGTTTCTCTCTTTTCAAGGGAAAAACCATGACTTTAGTTTTACTAATATTTACTTGCATTCCCACATCTTGAAAAAAAAGTTCCAGAGCTTTCGAGTGTTCTCTCAAACCTAGTGTAGATTTAGCAATAAGAATAAGGTCATCCACATATAAAAGTAGTTTCACCACATATCTTGCCAATTGGATGCCTTCTCCTTTGGTATTGCTTATCCCCCTTTCAAGCTTATCAATATATAAACCAAACAATGTGGGGAAAGAGGATATCCTTGTTTGAGTCCTATGTCACTGCCAAAGCATTCAGACACGCCTTCCTTTGTTCTGATTTTGGATCTAACATGTTCATTAAGCTTATGAAAAACTTCTCTATGTTCCTTTGGGACCCCTAGTTCTTCCATTCTATTCCATAACTTGTCTATAGGGACAGTATCAAAGGCTTTTCTGAAGTCAACAAAGCAACAAAATGCTTTCCCACCTTGGTTTTCCAAAACTTTTTCAATGAAGTGTCTTAGAGCGATGCAATGATCAATGGTAGAATGTTTAGGCTTGAAACCAATGTGCCCCTTTGTTCTTTTCCCCTCTTTTCTTTTTCCCATTCGTTGATTTTTCACTGTAGCATGCTCACAAAGAGTTTTCCAAGAAAAGGGTTGATCATAATAGTACGGTAATTAGAGGGGTTATTGATGTCTTCGGTTTTGTGAAGAGGTAAAACAACAATAGTTGTCCACTCAACTGGAAAGCCATCTTGATTGAATCTGTTAAAGATCTCCTTGATGTGTGGAGCTAGAAGCTTCATTCCCCCTTTTAAAAATTCTATCTATAAACTGTTAATGTCTTGCGCTTTACCATTTTGCAATTTCTTTATACCTTGTTCAATATTGGCAACCGAAAATAGCTCTATTGAGGAGACAATTATAGGAGGCTTACTTTTCTCATTTGACCGCTCATATAGAAGTATTTCATAGTTTAACCATTGGGTCTTTGTGATATTGTTTTCTATTTGCTTTTTCTTTTGCTGTAGTTCCTTTGAGAAACCTTTGGAATTATGTTTTCCCAAAGAAATTAATTCATTCCTTCTTGAAATCACATAATTTTGTTTCCTTGATTTTATCAATTGCTTATATATAATATTGTTTTCTTTGCTTGATATTTCTTTGAGGGATATTTTTTCATCCTTACACTCCTTGTCATACAAAGGATTAGCTAGGAAGGTATTTGAGATCCTCTTCAAAGGCCTAGTTATTATACATACCTTTAAAGCTTTGTGTATTAATGGAATCAACATACTACTGCAGATATATCCTTTCTCTTCCATTATCCTCCCAACCCCTATTGTTATTTTTGGCCAGCTAGAGGTGTTCGTTAAGAGCATCCCTAAAGATCTCTTGATTATCTTAGTTTATGATAATTCTCCCATGTTCATAAACTTTCTTGCGAGAGTGTTGTGCATGTCCCCCCTTCCGATCTCCTGTATTTATACTAAGCTTAATAAGAAGAGGCAAATGACCAGAGTCTAGTTCTAAAGGGAAACACTCAATGTTAATGTTCAACAACTTAGAAATAAACCTTTGAGAGCATATAACATAATCTAATGTGTTTTGTCCGTTGTATGTTTTACAAGTCATACTATTAGACTTCGACCAACTTTGCATGCCATTACATATAACCATGTCATTTAGGCTACAAAGGCCTAATAGTTCTACTCCAAAGTGTGAAACCTTCTCTTTCCCATCTTGTGATGTCCTCCTCCAAGGGTGTTCTTCATTCTCTCTAAGCCATAGCAGATTGCTATCCTCTCCCATATTGTTGCCCAAATGAATAGATTGATTGTTTTTTTTCTAGCATTAAAATAACCAATTAGGAATATTTCTCTCTTAGTGCTAAAGTTTGAAATATCTTTTTCTTTAATGGTGCATAGGGGTCTTCACTATCTAGGTTTTTTTTTGTAGAATTTTGAGCTTTTTGGAGCAAAATAACAAGCAACCAACCATATTGTTGCATCCGTGTTTATTATTTTTAGCCATATATGTTATTTATTTGGGTCTTCTTTCTCCAATTTTATAATCTCGGTCCACATTTCTTTTATTAGAACTGTTATTTCTCCATGTCCTTTACCTGATTTAGTTTCTTCATTCCAAGCAAATAATTTGGTGTATCCTTCAAAGTCTCGAACTCTACATCCATTATGTTTGTGCATTTCCATAAGGAAAATAATGTCTTTACCCTCAATTATGGGCCCCAACCTTGATCCCCTTCTCTATGGATATCCTTTGCAATGCCAACTTACCGTGTTTAGGTACTCCTATGGGGCCTTGAATCCCTATTTCTTGTGTGTTACTCTATCAATGACTTGAGCTTTCCCGTTTTTCAACCATGCCACTTCCTACCTCTCTGGTTGATTTTACTTTCTCCCATTCCTTTCTCCTTTGTTCTTGTTGGGAAAATGTTAGGTCTTTATTTATGTAGGTGTGAGTGTCTTTAAGAAAATCTCGATCCTTTAGGATCCTAGACTTGTCCTCCATGCTTCTTAAAGTAACTCTCACATGTATGTCTCTTCCTGCTCCCATAGTCTTTCCTATCCTATTTTCCTGTTGAATCCCACCTGTCCAATGCAACTCATCCTTCAGAAAATTCCTTGCTAGAAGATATGTTCTCTCTTTTTCCCCAAAGTTCTTCAAGCCTTTAATAATGATGTTTATCACTTTTTCTTCTTTTTCCTTTCATCTTTCATTTGTCTCTTGATTTGTTTTTCTATAATTTCCTTTTGTTCACTTGTTGGTTATTTTACCACATGAGCCCAGGATTTAGCCTCTTTTATTTTCTCCATTAGCTTGTTTTCTCTTATTTCCATTTCTACCATTTTTGACTGCAACTTTTCCATATGAATTGTGCTAGTTGCTCTCGTTGGCTCTAAATGGTATTTTTTATTTATTTATTCATTTATTTATTTTTCTCTTGCGTGTTCTATTTTTTGTGTTACGTTGATTAGCTCTTGTTTCCCTTTCTCCATTTTATTTTGTAAGCTTCTTACATGTTTTTTTAACATCTTATTCTCTCTTTCAATCCTCCCTCTAGCTTCTATAATTTCCTTTATCTGGTTGCCTTCTTGTTGTACTTTTGCCTCTAAAATTTCAATCCTCTTTTTCATGCTCATGAACTCATTTACATAATTTTTTGTAGACCATACTGAAGGTGAGGTTGCGGGATTGTACAAGTCTTTGTTGCTTTGAGGTCCATCCTCTCTCTTCCCTTTGTTTAATGCAGAGGTTTCAATTTTTATTTTCTTTGTCTTGTATGTTTCTTGGGAGGAAAATGTCTCTTTGTCTTTGTCTTTGTTACATCCCTGGTCAATTCATTTCACTATTGTATGGCCCCTTGTAGCTACTTCCATGTAGTTGTTTTTTGTTACTTTTGGTAAAATCATGATGAGTCTTTTTTCTTGCAATTGTTTCCTCTTCCTAACTTGTTTGTGCTTTATTATCTCCAAATATTGTTTCTCATTTATAAAGATCCACTTATCGATTGAGCTACATGTGCTAACCTGCTGAAACTCTAGTAAGAGGGGTTTCCGTTTTGAGTCATGATATATTTTTGTAGGCATTCTCACTATCTCATAACAATTTGGAGTCCATTTTACTAGTCATATGGCAAGGCATTTGTTTTCCACTAAAAATTGGTTTTCAGCAACAACCGATATATATTCTCTTATTTTAACCCTGCCTTGACCCACTTAAGGCATGGGCATTTCTTTAAATCATATTTTGATGATGCCTAACCCATCTTAAACTTATTTCTCAACCCCAACATGTAATAAAAGTTAAAAATTATGTTTTAAAGAGAAAAGTGAAATGTGGCAGACATGTTTCCACATATTTCTGCAGTGGACCCACCAAGCAGAGCACTCTCGATTGACGATTGACCCACAAAACCCGAAAATGTAGAGTCCCCCGACAACACCTCTCCTTGACCGCCAACCCCCAACAACAACATTGAAAATTGAAAAGCGGCACAGATAAACTCCTCACTCAGGGAAATGACCTGACCAAAAATATTTGAGCCAAGCGTTGGGAGGAAAAACAACCCGAAGTGTAGGGGAGATTTGCAATTAGTTGAAAGCAGCTCAGGTGGAAGGAATGTGCATGAGTGGCTGGTGGCGCTAGTTGTTGGACGGGACGTGGTAGTGACAGTTGGAGGTGTATGAGTTGGAATGAATATCAGGATTAAACAAAAATACAAGTGATGAGTTGGCCCTCACAGATGCAAATTGTAAAAAAAACTAAGATGAGGAATAATCTTCACAGTGGTTGTTGATATGCACACTTCGCTTCTTAGATGTTTCCTCACCCTCCCTCTGTGAGATATGCCTTCCCTAATTACCATACACATTATCCACTACCTTCTGAAGTTTGGAGTTGTATGCGCTGAAACAAGTGCCATGACCAAGTAAACCATATTTTCACTCACATGCATTTGAAGTCTATGGCGTAGCAAAGCGTGAAGACTATGAAGATAGAGTGCAGTAGAAGGTTAATCTAGTCGATCAATGTAGTGGGATGCCAAAACTATTGACTCTTTGTAAGTTTTATATCTTTCATTCATAATGAAAGACAATTGGAGAAATTCAGTGGCATAATTTTCTTTTAACATATCCTTGGAAGTTAAAATACATGTTGGAGTTTGAGTGTTTGTTGTTTTCAATAAAAATTGTCAAGACTGAGTCGAATGCAAATAATTGTTGGATTGTTTGTTAAAACTCTCAGTTCCATGCATGCTTGTTATTTTAATTTTGGGAGGCTTTATTTTCATTTATTGCATCAAACGGGAGTTTACTTACAGTGAAATTTCTGAAAGATAGTATTTGCATTTACCGTAGTAAACAAGAGTTTAATGACATTAAAATTTCTGAAGGATAGTATTTATATTTACTGCAACAAATAAATTTCTAAAGGGTACTTAAAATGAAGTATATATATTTTGGTGGCTTGAATAAAACTTTTAATTGAAGAGTGGTGAATTTTCTGGCGAGGATGTATATTTTTGGTGGTTTGAATTGAATTTTTAATTGAAGAGTGGTCAATTTTTTGGTGATTTGAAATACATATTTTTTTAATAATATTTATATTTACTGCAACAAATAAATTTTTGAAGGATAATTAAAATGAAGTATATATATTTTGGTGGCTTGAATACAACTTTTAATTGAAGAGAGGTCAATTTCTGGCAAGGATGTATATTTTTGGTGCCTTTTGGTGGTTTGAATTAAATTTTTAATTGAAGAGTGGTCAATTTTCTGGTGATTTAAAATACACATTTTTTTAAGAGGCCATTGGTAAAATAAAATTGATTTTTGGAGGCTAATAAGATTTGAACCTTACTCTTTGCTAGGCTATTTTTGAAACTTACCACTAAACCACAAAGCTAACTTTATTAAAACAAGAGGAGAAACAGATTTATATCTTTTCAGAAGTATTGCATATATTTTGAATTTGAAAGGATTTGAAGAATATTTGGCTACATAACAATTATGACTTCAATAATTTCCATAGTTGGAGTTGTTCTTAATGGATAGGGAAATTATCATGAGTGGTTTAGAAATCTTAAAAGTGCCCTTGTTTTTAACGATTTCTAGGAATTTTGTCAAGGCAAGAAGGATAGTGATGGAAAAGAAATTGCATCAGAGCCGCTTGATAATAGGAAGCAACATGCAATTTGGGAGACAAAAGACAACAAGGCATATGCATTAATAACTGCATTGGTGACAAAAGAGGTATGCGGATATATCATTTCTTGTGGTACTACATTTGAAGCATTAAAGAAGTTGAAAGAATTGTATGATTCACACTTAGAACTCAAAATTATTCAGTTATTGTTAAAGTTGTTTAATTTGGAGATGAAGGATAATGATCCTTTGAAGAGTGCCTCTGAAATAAAAGCCATTTTTCATGATATAGAAGCCACTGGAATTAAAGTAGATTTACAAACTACAACTTTTATAAAAGTCCTTCACTCTGTCTATTCAAACTATTTGGAATTCCTTAACATCAACACAACAATTTGGGTGGTAGGAGTCACAAATGTATTTTCTTGGGATATTCTTCTACTTCCAAAGATTATAGATTGTATGATGAGGAGAGCAAGAAGTTCATTCTTTCTAGATATTTTATTTTCCTTGAATCAGATAAAAGTAATTCCACCGTTGGTAAGCAATTGGATCATTTGGAGAAATTTACATCTAAGAAGCTCTATTTTGAATCTGATAATGTTGTTCCACGCGCTGAAGGGGGGGTACCCATTCTGGATCAGTTTGTGGTTCTTCCATCTTTGACTCATGAGAATGTTATTGTTGAAGAAAATTTAGATGATAGTAATGTTTCTGTAGGACCAGAAATTTCTCTTGAATAACTTGTTCTTGAGCCTGTTTTTCAAGATGAGCAACCATCACAGCCACTTCAACAACCTTTATGAAGATCTACACGTGCTCAAAAAGTTCCAAGAAAGTATGATGATTTTTAAATAGGAATGTCTTCTAAAGGTGATTTAGGTAATGTTTCTCATGACTGTGAATTCAATCATTGTACAATTAGCAAACCTAATTGTTTTGAAGAAGCTGCTAATTGTGATGAATGGAAGGATGCAATGCAAAATGAATATGATGCAATTATTAAGAATTGAACTTGGAGGTTAGTGGATCCTCCTCCAGGTGTCAAACCCATTGGTTGCAAATGGGTGTATAAGATCAAATACAAAGCAGATGGTTCACTTCATAAATACAAGGCAAGACTTGTAGCAAAAGGATACGCTCAAAAGGAAGGTGTTGACTACACAGAGACATTTTCTCCTACAACAAAATGGGGTAGAATTAGAACTCTATTTTTTCTTGCAGCTCAAAATAGCTGGAAGATACACCATATGGATGTTAAAACAAATTTTTTGAATGGAGATTTGAAGGAGGATGTTTATATGTTTCAACCTGAAGGTTTTAATGTTAAAGGCAAAGAGAAAAAGGTATGAAAATTGGTTAAGGCTTTGTATGGACTGAAACAAGAGTCTCATGCATGGTATGAAAAGTTAACTGAACACCTTCTCAAGTTGAATTATAAGTTATTTGATCTCGATGATGCAACTCTTTTTTTTAAGAAAATTGGAAAGTCAGTTGTATATTTGGTTGTGTATGTAGATGATTTTATGATCACAGGAAACAATGATGACTATATAACGCCCGTTAAAAGATAATTATTTAAAGTTTTTTGACATGAAAGATTTGGGTTTATTACATTATTATTTAGGGATTGAAGTTGATCAGAAACCCAAACATATTTTCATTTCTTAGAAAAATATATTAGACAGCTATTGGATAGTTTTGGGATGCAATATTGTAATCATGTCACTACTCCTATGGAGTAGAATTTGAAGCTTGCTTCCACTGAAGGAAGTATGTTTGAAGATCCAACAAAGTACATGCAACTTGTTGGAAGTTTGAATTTTCTAACTACTACTCGATGACATAAATTTTCTTGTAGGGATACTTTCCAGGTTCATGCATAAGCCATGTGAAGGTCATTGGAATGTAGTAAAGTGAGTGCTCAAGTATTTGAAAGGCACTTGAACATATGGCATCAAATATTCCAAATTTGTAGATTTCCATCTCACCGGCTATTTAGATTCTGATTTTGATGGAGATAAGAAGAATGGAGTCTCCACTTTTGGTTATTTGATGAGTCTTGGATCAACAACTATCAGTTGGAGATCACGCAAGCAATATGTTCCTGCTGATTCTACCACCGAAGCCAAATATGTTGCAACAACTCAAGCTACAAAAGAAATCATTTGGCTTCGCAAAATACTTGAAGACTTGCAGGAGAAACAAAAGGCTTCAACTCCACTACTCATCGACAACTCTTCTACAATTCAGTTGGCCAAGAATCTCAAGTTTCATGATCAAAGAAAGCATATTAACACCAAATATCACTTGATTCGACATTATGTAGAGGCCAAAGTTATTCATTTGACACATTGTCCTACTTCAGAACATATCACAAACATATTTACAAAGCCACTCGGACGTGAAAAGTTTGAAAAGTTCAGAATGTTACTCGGCATGTCAAATGTCCCTTCATATTAAGGGGGGAATGTTAACTAATCCTTTGGGATTGTTATTTTATAATATGTAATCAGTTTTACGTTATGTTTTTACGCTTAATAAGTTACAAAGTTGTTTAATTTGGAGATGAAGGAAAATGATCATTTGAAGAGTGCCTCTAAAATAAAAGCCATTTTTCATGATATAGAAGCGACTGGAATTAAAGTAGATTTACAACTTACAACTTTTATAAAAGTCCTTCACCCTATCTATTTAGACTATTTGGAATCTCTCCAGGCTAGTGGGCAGCTAAAAGACATTACATTTGATAAACTAGTAAGAAAAATAGCCGAGAGAGAAAAAGCCTTTGGGAAGAAATAGGCTCCACCTAACTCTAATGTAGAAACGTTGTGCCTTGCACAAAAGGATCAAAAGTCTCATGATGGAACTTCTAGAGGTGATAAAAGTAGTAGAGGTCATGGTAGGAGAAATTATAGAGGCAGGGGGGGCAAAAATAATCAGGGAGACAAAAAACAAAATGATAGGAAACAAAGGAATTACAATGATAGAGCATTTATCAAATGTTTTAGATGTGGTAAAATTGATCATACTTCTACTAACTATAAAATCCCTTGGGAGAAAGTCAGTGAAAGGAGAGAATAGTTAAATGAAAAGAAAGATAAACCACCACCAGATAAGGGAAAATCATTAGAGTCCACACATTACATTATTGCTCACTGTAATTTTAATATGAATGATGTTTTCAACACTGCATTTTCTTCATGGCGAGATAGTTGGAATTTGGATTCAGGAGCCACCTGTCATATGAAATTTAGGCAAGATTTTTTTGAAACATTCAGTGATGATATTGATGGTTTTATTTACTTTGATGACAAGTATCAAATTAATCCATGTGGCATTGGGTCTATTCGTTCGAATATACTGAATTTTGCAGATTATGTTCTACAAGATGTACTTTATATTCCACAGTTTTAACAAAATTTGATGTCTCTTATCCATATTTGGCAGTAGGGGCATTCTATTCATATATTTGATGGCATCATAGAGATAAGAAGAGCATCTAATCATGTAGTTGTTATGAACGATGTGGAAGAAGGTATTCTTTTAAAATTAAATGGTACTTCATCTACTAATTCTCATGAAAATTTTGTTCTTTTGGCGCAACAAAGTGATATCATGTATCCCAGCTTGTTGTGGCATGCTCGATTTGGTCATATCAATTATGGCAGCATCAATATTATGAAAAAGCAAGGTATTAAAGGTCTTTTGACAGTTCCAAGAAATATTATACCTTGTGATGCTTGTATTATAGGAAATCATTTTAAACAACATTTTCATAGTTTTCCTTTAAGATCTTCACAAATATTAGGTCTCATACATTCATATTTATGTGGACCTATGCATGTTGCAACTACAAATGGAAATAAATATGTGCTAACATTTATTGATGATTACTCGAGAATGTGTTGGGTGTATTTGTTGAAGAATAAGTCACAAGTGTTTGATGTTTTTAAAAATTTTCATTTGATGATTAAAAATGAAACCCAACAGAATATAGCCATTCTCAAAACTGATAATGGTGGCAAGTACACTTCTCATGTTTTTAACAATATTTGAAGGATAATGGAATCAAATATCAGACTACCATACCTTATAATCCACAATATAATGGCATTGCAGAACGTATAAATAGAACTTTGCTTAATATGGTTAGATCTATGATGTTCTTTAAGAATGTTAAGTTGATGTTTTGGGGAGAAGCAGTTCTTTGTGCAACTTATATTCGAAATCGTTGTCCTTATTCTGTCATCAATAATAAATATACCTATGAAATGTGGTATAATCATCTTCCTGTTGTTCAACATTTTAGAGTCTTTGGTTCTCTATGTTATGCATTAAATTCCTAAACATTAGCACAACAAGTTGGGTGCTAGGAGTCGCAAATGTATTTTCTTTGGATACTTCGAAATCTTATAGATTGTATGATGAGGAGAACAAGAAGTTCATTCTTTCAAGAGATGTTATTTTCCTTGAATCAAATAAAAGTAATTCCAAGGTTGATAAGAAACTAGCTCATTTGGAGAAATTTGCATCTAAGAAGTTCTATTTTGAATCTGATAATGTTGTTCTACACACTAAAGGGGGGGTTCCAATTTTGGATTAGTCTGTGGTTCTTCCATCTCTGACTTACCAAAATTTTATTGCTGAAGAAAATTTGGATGATAGTAATGTTTTTGCTGGACCAGAAATTTCTCTTGAAGAGCCTGTTCTTTAGCCTATTTTTCAAGATGGGCAACCATCACAACCACTTCAACAACCTTTACAAACATCTACACATGCTCAAAAATTTCCAAGCAAGTATGATAATTTTGAAACAGGAATGTCTTTTAAAGGTGATTTAGATAATATTTCTCATGACTGTGAATTCAATCATTGTACAATTAGCGAACCTAATTGTTTTGAAGAAGTTGCTAATTATGATGAATGGAAGGATGCAATGAAAAAGGCATATGATGCACTTATTAAGAATGGAACTTGGAGGTTAGTGGATCCTCCTGCAGGTATCAAACCCATTGGTTGAAAATGGGTGTATAAGATCAAATACAAAGCAGATGGTTCGCTTGATAAATACAAGGCAAGACTTGTAGCAAAAGGCTACGCTCAGAAGGAAGGCATTGATTACACAGAGACATTTTCTCCTATAGAAAAATGGGACGCAATTAGAACTTTGTTTTCTCTTGTAGCTTAGAATAGCTGGAAGATACACCATATGGATGTTAAAACAACTTTTTTGAATGGAGATTTGAAGGAGGATGTTTATATGTTTCAGCCTGAAGGTTTTTCTGTTAAAGGCAAAGAGAAAAAGATGTGCAAATTGGTTAAGGCTTTGTATGGACTGAAACAAGCATCTCGTGCATGGTATGAAAATTAACTGAACACCTTCTCAAGTTGAATTATAATTTATTTGATCGGGATGATGCAACTCTTTTTGTTAAGAAATTTGGAAAGTCAGTTGTATATTTTGTTGTGTATGTAGATGATTTGATGATCACATGACATAATGATGACTATATAGCGGCCGTTAAAAGCGAGTTATTGAAAGTTTTTGACATGACAGATTTGGGTTTATTACATTATTATTTAGGGATTGAATTTGATCGGAAACCCAAATATATTTTCATTTCTCAGAAAAAGTATATTGGACAGCTATTGGACAGATTTGGGATGCAAGATTGTAATCATGTCACTACTCCTATGGAACAAAATTTGAAGCTTACTTCCACTGAAGGAAGTATGTTTGAAGATCCAAAAAGGTATAGGCAACTTGTTGGAAGTTTGAATTTTCTAACTACTACTCGACTTGACATAACTTTTGTTGTAGGGATACTTTCCAAGTTCATGCATAAGCCATGTGAAGTTCATTGGAATGCAACAAAGCGAGTGCTCAAGTATTTGAAAGGTGCTCGAACATATGGCATCAAATATTCCAAAGTTACAGATTTCCATCTCATTGACGATTCACATTCTAATTTTGATGGAGATAACGAGAATGGAGTCTCTACTTCTGGTTATTTGATGAGTCTTTGATTAGCAACCATCAGTTGGAGATTACGCAAGCAATATGTTCTTGTTGATTCTACCACCGAAGCCGAATATGTTGCAGTAGCACAAGCTACAAAAGAAATCATTTGGCTTCGCAAAATACTTGAAGACTTGTAGGATAAACAAAAGGCTTCAACTCCACTACTCGTCGACAACACTTTTGCAATTTAGTTGGCTAAGAATCCCAAGTTTCATGATCAAAGCAAGCATATTAACACCAAATATCAATTGATTTGACATTATGTAGAGGCCAAAGTTATTCATTTTACACATTGTCCTACTTCAGAATAGATCACAGACATATTTACAAAGCCACTAGGACGTGAAAAGTTTGAAAAGTTCAGAATGCTACTCAGCATGTCAGATGTCCCTTCGGATTAAGGGGGGGATGTTAACTAATCCTTCGGGATTGTTATTGTATATTGTATAATATGTCATTAGTTTTGGATTGTTATTGTATATTTTATAATATGTAATTAGTTTTACATTCCGTTTTTACGGTTAATAAGTTACCAAGACACAACTGTCTCGTACCTAGATTTCACATCTATAAATAAGTAATGTTATCATTAATATGACACTCTTTCATTGTGGAGTTTATTTAGGCTTGTACAATGTCTTCCCTAATTACCCTACACACTATCCACTACGCTTTGAAGTTTGGAGTTGCATGCGCTGAATCGAGTGCCATGACCAAGTAAACCATATTTTCACTCACAAATGATGAGTTGGACTCCATAATTCCAAATTATTTTACAAATCCTAGGGCATAGAATTAGCTTCAATCATTCAATCTGTGTAGTAGGAAACAATATCTGTAGTTGTATACCATTG
>APFE030878878.1:0-10746 GCA_000404065.3 Pinus taeda
CCATAAGGAACATGAGAACTAACCAGAAATAGAAGGTAAAACCCACAACACCATGGCTATTCAAGAAATGGAAAGGCTAGGCAAAACCACTGTAAATCCAGGCAATCCTCCATGTCAATGATGGATCATAAACAAATAACAACATGCATATGCCAATCATGTAAAAACTAGCAAGGAAATCATACATATAACTCTATAACTGCAAGCAAAACTTGTTGTAGCTGCTGATTCCGATGTTCCCTTGTGATTTCTTACTCTTCCTTTTCCTTCTTGCTCCAAATCCAAAGTATGCCACAATGCTCCAAGAGTGCTCCAAGAAAACTCTAAGTGTGCAATAGTGTGTGAGAGAGAATAGAGATGACTCCAAGATAAGACTGACAAGAAGCTATGACCTGATCCTCAGAAGCCTTTTTATCATTAAGGCCCCTATTTTCTTCATTTTCCTTTATTTTCCTCCTCACATGCAACCTACAACCTTTCTCCTTCCTTTTCTCCTAATTTCCATTATTTTCATATATAAAATGCCCATAAATACCTCATGCCTTTACAAAGCCTTTGCCATTTCTTTTGCCAATTTCCATAGCCATTCATTAATCACAAGTGATCTCCGTCATTATGTTTATTCCCAACATTAAGCTTGGAATACATGTCCCATGACCTTCATCTTATTTTCCCTTTATTAACTTTATTACATAGATTTTTAACTTGGGGTTGTTACAAAACTTAATTTAGAGACTACACCTCATACAAAATCATACAAGAAAATGTAAACTCAAATTTGCCATCACTGCCAATTTTATAGATGAGGTAGAGCTTGATGTTGCACCACTTGATATTTGTGGGATTTCCTTAGGGAGTCCATATTTATATGACCATAAATCCATATTCTATCTTCATGAGAATGAATATCATATTTTCAAAGATGGAGTTGAGTATATTATTAGAGCACATCACAAGAATATGAACTTATCTCTTGTTAGTGCAGGTCAAATGAAAAGGCTTGTGACTGCTAGTAAGAAGTTTGTGTTGCTGACGATTAAAGCTAAAGATAATGCTGAATCTAAAGCTTTCTCAGGATGTGATTCTAAACTCAAGCATGAATTGGTTAAAGTTGTTAATATTTATGACAATATGTTTCATGAACCTGAAGGGTTACCTCCAAAAAGAGGAATCCAACATGAGATATAATTGCAACAGGATGCACCACTTCTGAATATTGGCACGTATAAAATGTCAGTTTTGAAGAATGTAGAGACCAAGAAGAAAATTCAAGAGCTGCTTGACAAAGGGGTCATTAAACCTAGTACATCTCTTTGTGGGTCTTCTATTTTTCTAGTTCCAAAGAAAGATGGTACATGGTGCATGTGTGTAGATTTCTGAGCTTTGAACAAGATTATGGTAAAGAGTCATTAACCTCTTCCTCACATCGATGATTTGCTAGATCAGTTTAAAGATGTTTCTTATTTTACTAGTTAGACTTCAGAAGCAGTTATCATCAAATATGGATTGTTGAATATGACATTTTCAAAACTGCTTTTAAGACAAAACAAGGACTGTTTAAATGGTTAGTTATGTCGTTTGTGTTGAAAAATGCAGCAAGAAATTCTCAATTTGATTTTTTCCTTGATTAAATTAAGGAAATTAGACAAGGACAACAATCTAACTCAAAGATCATCTAGATAACTTAGGCATGCAACTATATTAGCTCATGCATGTAGTGAAATCGAGTTCCCCAGCTATGGTGAAAATTCCTAGGCAGTGTACAATTAATTATATACTAGATTGGGAGTATAGTTCATTGTATTGGTCAGGTGATCAACCTTGAGGAATTGCGCAAGGAAATAGGGGCTCAAGCAAAGGAAAAAATTGAGTAAGTCTAGTTCATAGCTTCTAAGTGAGCATAGAGATAGGTTATTCACTTGCAAGTTGCACTCAGTTGAGCAAAACAATTGTATTACATCTCTCTTCATTAGATTAATGCAAACAGGCAAGGGGTTTTTAACATATTGCTTTCCCTTGGAAAAAATACTATGTGCATGTGTGTTATTTCTCATTGCATGTTTGTGATTGATGTTCTAAATTTTGAATTGAATTTCATAGAGCATTAGAGTAGGTTTGTGTCTTATGATTTTGATTAAAAACTTCATGAGCAGTTGCAAATATACACCATAATTTCTACAATTTTGGCTTTGTAATGCACCTTCCACATTCATCAGAGTTATGAATGATATATTGCGACCATTCCTTGATGATGTTGTCATAGTTTACCTAGATGATATTTTGATTTTTATTAAGACCCGTGAAGAGAATGACAACCATGTAAATCAAGTTTTAAATGTCTTGAAAAAGGAAAATTTGTATTTGAAGATGCTTAAATGTGAATCTAGGAAAACGTTTAGGGTGTATTTAGGCCATATTGTAGGAGGTGGTGAATTAAATATTGATCAATCCAAAGTTGATGTTATTGTGAATTGCCCTAAACCCAATAATGTAACAAAAATCAAGAGCTTTTTGGGAGCAACCCAATATTAGAGAAAATTTATCGCTAACTTCTCATTCATTGATGCACCATTATATGCTTTGACAAGTGTGAAGAAGGTCTTTCAGTGGGAAGGAAAGCAACAAAATCCTTTGATACTTTGAAAGAGAAAATCAATACAACACTAGTTCTAGCACTTCCAAAACTCAAGCAACCATTTGAAATTCAAATATATGCAAGTGAATATGTATGGGAGAAGTATTGATGCAACATGGTAAGCCAATATATTATCATTCTAAGACCTTTCTTAGTGCAATAATTAACTATCCAACTTATAACAAAGAGTTTTATGCTTTCGTACAAAGCGTGAAGAAGTGGAAGCATTATTTGATGGGTAAAGCAACAATTATTCATACTGACCATCAACATTTGCAATATCTACAATCAAAAACCAAGCTACAACAATCTAGACATTTTAGATGGATGAGATTTTTGCAACAATTTCATTTCGTTATCAAGTATAAGAAAGTTATTTACAAAAAATTTGCAGATATGTTATCAAGACCTATTGTTAATGCATATGTCATTCTTAAGAATAGCTTAATCATGCATGAAAGTTATATTGAAGTGTATTCTCAGGATGAAGATTTTAAATATGTTTATGCAACTTTGAGTCAAGGAAATCATGTTGAAGAGTTGGATTATCATGTTCATAAAAAATTGTTGTATCATCTTGGAAAGTTGTGTATTCCACAAGGTGAAAGAGTTAATGTCATAAGGGAAGCCCATACTTCTCTTATTGTTGGTCGCTTTGGTGTAGGCAAAATAGTTTCTTAGCTACAGAGGTATTGTTATTGGGCTCGTACGAATGAAACTATATCAAGATATGTTTACAAAATGATGTTCCTTGTGCGCTAATAGCAAGCAAAGTAATAAGAAATTGGGTTTGTACACTCCACTTCCTATCCCTTCTTCTCCTTGGGAAAGTGTTTCTATGGATTTTTTTGGGGAACTACCAATGTTTATAAAAGGTCATGATTATTTATATGTTGTAGTGGATTGTTTCAGCAAAATGTCTGTGTTGATGCCTTGTAAGAAATATGTCACAACTGAACAAACTACAAAGATGTTATTCCAAAATGTATGGGTTCACTTTGGGTTACCTACTTCGACTATTTCTAATCGATATTATCAATTTATTGGGAGTTTTGGTCAATTTTATGGGAATTCATGCACACAAAGTTGAAGAAAAGCACAACATTTTATCCACAAACCGACAATCAGACAAAAGTAGTGAACAAAAAAATATTGCATCTCCTTTGAGGATATTGTGGTAAGCATCCTAAACTTTGGGATGAACATTTTCATTACTATAAGCATGCCTACAATCGTGCCAAGAATTCATCTACACAAGTATTTCATTTGAAGTTTGTTTGGGTTATTTTCCAAAGTCTCCTTTGGATTTCATCTTTGGTAAAGATATTGCAGTAGATGGACATAGTGATGTGGAAAAAGCCAAGAATTTCATTGAAAAAATCTAGTTAGTGCATCAAACGATACGATAACAACTAGAGAAAATCGAAGCCAAGTACAAAGCAAGACATGATATTCATTAGGTTGATCATGATTTCCAAGTGGGAGATCAAGTTTGGCTGTACAACAACGAAGAAAGTTTACAAGGTGAAGGTAAAAATCTCAAACAAATTAGATATGGTCCTTTCAAAATCATGGATAAGATTGGTAACAATGTAATCAGACTAGATTTGTCACCTTACATGGAAATTTATTTTGTTGTAAATGTGGAAAACTTAATATTGTATGAGCCTCCTATGATCATTGATGAAGAAGACATACTACATCTATAGAATATTTTTCTCTTGAGTATTTAAATGAGTTGCAAGAAGACACTATTCTTGACAGGAGGATAAGAACTTCACATAGAGGCAATGTGGAGTATCTTTGTGTGGGGCTCAAAGGTACCAATCTAAGTAAATTATGGTGGATAGAGATTGGAAAATTGAGGGAGTTGTACCCTCACTGACTTGCTAAGTGAAACTTGACTTTCGGTGGTCCAAAAGCTTCTAGTGAGGAGGAATGATCCAGTGGACCAAAAATATGCTCAAAAACTCCCAAAACGAGTGAAAAATCATAGAACTTGTTGTTCTAATTCCTGCAATGCTTGAATCACTTCAATCCAACACCGTATGATAAAGTTATTGCATTCTGAAGTTTTGGGCAAACAACAAAAAAATAAAAGTGCAGGGTTGATTGTGCAGTCCAAATGCTCACATGGTGCTGACATCATCATCTGACTAGACAAGATGAATGTTATAAGGGGACCAATCAGGAGCCAAACTTTAGGCTAGTCGCATGAGGACACATGGCACATTTTTATTTGGTCATTGGTTCGTCAGATGGGCTAATCACAGAGTGACACGTGGCCCAATCCCAACGTGCCACATGGAACTCTGGATGGTGTAAAAAATTATTTTGTTTAATCAACAAAGCCTCTAGAATATTCCATTGCATAACCTCCAACCAATGAAATGATCACCCAACTGTTCGGCCACAGGTGGTTCTTGTTAACCATAGGCACCTGCTCATACTTAAAGATTAACAGTGGGAAGTTTGGTAATTAAACTACAAACCACCAGGCTAGCATGAATGGTTCAACCATTGGCTTTATGGAAAAAATGTGACCAACGTTTCATAGGTGGGCATGAAGGTTGGGCCAACGACCCACGGTTATGTTAATGGGATGTGACCACTAGCAGGGAGTTAGGAGATGTGGCATGTGGTACACTTCCTGTGCCCATGGCCTATGGCCATGTGTTGACAGGAAATCAAAGGCAGAGGATTTGACCAGGGGTGGAGGCCCGTTAAAAAAAATTGATATATAATTAAAAAAACCAACACAATCAACGACGAGAAGTGTGGGTCAAAACTGTGACCTCCTCCCTACTACTTTGGTGCCCTACTAGTGGGGTTAGGATCATTTTGTCGATAACTCTAGAGAGTGTTTTGGTTTTGCTGTAGAGTTTAAAGGAATCTTTGAAGAAATAAGAATAAATTGCTCATTTTATCATCCTTTTTTAGCTCAAGAAGAGCCTAGATAGGGGTGTTTTCAGCCTTCTGGACACAATGGTAGTGCTATTTTGCATATTGAAGCTTGTATTTCGATGTATTGAGCATTTGGGCATATAATAAAGTGGTCAAAACTGGAAGCTAGACTTGGAGACATAGCCCAAGATGGGTGAACTTTGTTATTAATTTTCTTGTGTTTGATGTTGAATGTTTGTCCGCATTTAACTGTTAACATTCTGCAAATTTACTTAAGTTTGTGTACTTTTACAACCACGATTCATTGCATAAAAGACATGGACTAACTTGAAAATTATTTAATGAAACCTTCACTTTTCATTTTTATATCATGCCTTGACCTCATGTAATGTTAATGTTTCCACTTATGAGGAGGAAGAGCCTTGGAGCATACCTAAGGTTTTTTTTCTAGAATTTGTCAATTCATAATTTAAGGGGATTCATTTCCCCTCTCTCCCGAACAAATCATGTCCTATGAAGGATGTTTAGCATATGATTGGGATTTTTCTAATTATAGAATGAGACTTTACCATGATATTCGTTCTTTTCTTTTGTAGTTTAACTGGTCTAACTTGCATCTTTCTTTTCTTATCTCCAATTCTTCTTCCAAAGGAGAAGCATCCTTGACTACATCTTGTTTTTCTTTCATTATATTCCTTAATCCTAATTCATTTGTATTCTAAATTTTGAGCGAAGGGGTATATTCATTGAAAATGGAAGGGCCTTCTCTAGTTGCAAGTCAAATAGCGAAGGAAAGGTCAAAAATATTTTCTTACCAAGAGAAAAGTAATCTAGAACCAAATAAACTACATGATTCTTCTAGTCATGATAGGTGTTGAATGGTGTTGTCATGGATGCCAATGTCACTAATTGAACGCTCTTAATATTTTTCATCAATTGGAAGCACCATTGGTCAAATCCCTTGGAAATCCCCACAATGGTCTTGTTGAAGAATTTAGGGATGAATATCAAGGATCTCAGGCTCAGGACCATTGTCATTGGATTCTTCTCGTCATACTGATTCCAATGGTATGCGGCTCATCATGGGATCCCTCATGGTTTGAGATATATGTTTTTTTAATGGTTAGAACCCCATCAAGTGGGAAAAAACCCCAAAAAGGAAATGTTAAATAAAATATTCAAGATAAATATTTAAGTGACATACTAAAAAATTGCAAGGGAATTTGACCTCATATGATTTTTGGCTCCATTATTTCAAATTAAAAAATATTGTTTCCCTCCAATCATCAAGTAGGCTAGCCTAATTTAATGTCTCTCCTTATCTATAAAAAGGAATTATATCTCATCCATTACGGCAATGGATGTAATGTAATATCATTCGAATTAATTATATTATGAGATTTTTTTTTTACCATGTGGAGTATAGAGAAATCCAACGAGGAGGCATGAATTTAAAGGTTTTTCTTTTATTGTTGGGCATATGGGGTACATTCTAATATTGCACTAAAGGGACATGTCACAACTCACATTGTTCTGAGGATGTATGGGCTGTAACTTCTTAAATGGAATTCGTTGTTTTTTTTATGATCCTATTGCATGTCTCTGTAACAATTGTTGAGCATTTCCATAGGTTTCGATTCCCTATAAGACTGTGACTTGAGAACAACTTGATCATCTGAGATTTTGAGGCATGTATATAATGTATCTTTAAAACAAAAAGAAAGAACATTTTGGACTCCTGCCTGTGCATATCTAAAGTACACGTAAGCCTCTTTTTGGTCATGAAAATTCATTGTGCCTTCTTTGAAGATTCTTGGCCCTCTATAATAGGGCATGTCTGAGCTAAACAAGTGACAGATCAAGTTATTTATATCTATTTGATTGCAGCTCTCTGTATCATGTTGAAATATGAGGATTCTGTGCAATATTGCTACAACAACGGTCTGGAATATTTGGTAGACTTCTCTGCAATATCATACATGTGATTTGGAACATAATTGATTGATGTTGTTTTGGCCGAAGTCTAAAATGTGAGAAAGATTCTCGATTGTTCGTTGCAATAATTTGAGCACACAATTTATAGCATGAACCATGTCGTAAATCCATATGATGTAATGTTGTGAAGACTTGCAGTCTAGAATGATATCAGTCTACTAAGGAACTTGTGCGTGAGTGAATCTGCGAATACTATCGAATTGGAAGTTAGAAATTCATATGGAAGATTCTGCAGATATGATGTGAATGTCATATGTGTACATAGATGCAACCTGGGCATCATTGCTAATGAAGAAATGCATTGTTAGTGTGTGCTAATGAATTTTCATAAAACAGAATATTATGAAAGGATTGGATCGTAAGACCATAGAAAGAGAAATCGATTTATGAGTTTGGTTAACACAACGTTGTAATATATCAAAATATTTGGTATATGCATTATTTCAGGCGTGATTTTAAGTAGTCATAAGTTGGCTCACCAATCTAGCCACATAGAGTAACATTTTGGCTTAAATTTGTTTAACCATGTGTTCAATCCTTGTTGCATCAGATTGCAAAGTTGATAATGTATATATGCTCTATTCTCAAGGTATCAAGTTCAATTATTGTCGTTGACAGATCTGAAATAAATAATTTTTACTTTTCATTTTGTAGAAATTTTAGTAGACCAAGGGTGCGACATTGCCATTTTGTAGAAGTGCCTAGAAAGGTATAAATTGTAGATATTTAAATTTCATACATGGTTTTTGGAGTTATTAATTGACCAAATCGTAATCCGGTAGAAGAAAGACGATTTCACCTTAGATAAAAATGTAGGTAGATATAATTATGAGTCAAAGCTCGTTGCCTATGGTTTATATATGAACAAGGGTCACATGTTGTTAAGATAATACCGAGGGGTTATGAATTTGTTTGTGAATCAAAGTTTGTTGAGTAGATTGACATAAATATATCTAACTTGAGTAGAAATATTGAGTTTTCTGGTTGGTATGATTGATGTATTGAGGAGTTAGGGTTTCATGCTTGAAGCAGAGTTGTAATTGAGTTGTTGGAGAGTGTTGATGATGTTGTTGTTTGTTTGATAACCTAGAGTATGCTTCCATTAGAGGTTGATGTATTGCTAGTATGCTTACCATATGCATTGTATCACCATTGATTTATTATGGTTGTATTGCCAGGTTTTGACTTGATATACTAGTACATTGATGCAAAGATTATTAGGTTATATGGCTAGACATTTGATGACTTGAGCAGAGAAGTTAGGGTTTTATTTTTAGAGCAAACGTGGTATGATAGTGGTATTGATAGCAACAGATGACTGGAGAGTGTTGGGTGCGAGGTTTGGATTGATGTTGCACAGAAGAAAAAACAATGAATTGATTAAGTTTGATGTTTGGTGAAGAAGTAGATTTAACTGATGCTAGGGTTTGAAATGCAGGTTGAGTAGAGGTAAAATTGATTGATAGAGGTTGTATAACAATTTATTGTATTGTAGTTTCTTCATATTAATTTCGAGCACAGGGGGATCCAGCCTGAAAATTGTGAAATGTGGTCCATCAGCTGATTAGGGAGGAAAGGTGGTGTTAGAGCAGGTTGGAGCCTACGTAGGGCATTGGAGTGTCCTTTCGGTTGCAACTGGTAAACAGGGTGTTGGAGCATCCTTGAGGTTGGAGTTTGTAAATCAGGGTTTTCGAGTGTCCTTCTAATTGGAGCTAGTAAACCGGGGCGTTGAAGCATTCTTAAGGCTAGACCTGAAAACTAGGGGGTTGGAGCCTCTATCAGTTGGAGCTGAAAATATTGATGTAAATTTTATTGAAGACAAATATTAAGAAGCGTTTAATGGTTTTTCTCCCGGAAGGGTATCCACCTAAAAAATTGTATTATTGTCTTGATGTTTGTGCCTAGTTGAATGACATCCTTTACTATTCATGTGATGTTGAAAGTTATGTTGATCTAATGTTAATAATGATTGATGCTTTGTGAAATTAAAAATGCTAATTAAAGAGAAATACTGATTCACCCCCCTCTTAGTGTTTCCAGCAATGGGGAGATGGATGATCTTCACTTAGAAGAAAAAATTTCTATCATCAACAACTAGGTAAATTCCAAAATATTCCACACCTTTGGATGGGAATAATATACTCAAATCCTTATTTCTTACCATCTTTGACCAAACATTGTTTTCCTTGGATTATACCGTGGACGTGATCAAGGACCCATCTTCTTTCATGATATCCATTTTTGCTCTAACATTGCCTGAAAAATTTAATCCTAGGCATCTGCTATAAGGAATAACCATGGAATCTTCTCCATCACATTTGAAATTCCATTAACAAGCATTATGTCACTAAATTTAAATTTACCCCATAGTATCCCATGGACTTTTTGAGGGTGTTGGTTGGAGATAATTTTTCCAGGTGACCTAGAAATATTGCCTCTTTCATAGATTTTAAAGTTGTCTTCTTAAACAAAACCTCTTTCCCTTCTTCTACTAAAATAAATCTATCGTGCTAATGATTCCCAACAAACAATTCCTTTCCTTGCCATGTTTTGGTCACTAAAACATTCTAAAAATAACATCCTTAAACAAAACCTCATTCCCTTCTTCCACTAAATTAACTCTATCTTCCTTTACATGATTTACATGATGACTCTTAAACAAAACCTCATTCTCTTCTTCCACTAAATTGACTCTATCTTCCTTTACATGATGACCCTTAAACAAAACCTCATTCCCTTCCTCACTAGATTGATTCTATCTTCTTTTAGATGATGGCCGATAAACATTTTGTGACTTTCTCATAAAGGAAAAATAACATTATTATTAAAAACGTGTGGAAAATAACACTTCCTCCGGTTTTCCATGAGAAAATAAATGCATCACTATAAAAAGAAAACAAAATTAAATAAATTATATAAAGTTGCGAAATCAACTTTACTACTCGACAAATTATTTCTTGGGAATTTTTTTAGCGTGGCAATTGTCATGGCTCACCAAAGTCCATGCTGCACAAAGCTTAGCAACATCATTTGGAAACGTCACCTCGATGTGTTTAATACTACGCATTTTGTGTGGTTGTAATGAGGTAGTTGGCACGCAAAAATCATGCGCCTCGAAAAAATCAATGCGCTAGTTAGGGGAGGGTCGCCATTACATGTGCGCCCTCCCCACCACATCAGAAAACCACACGTAAAAGCACATGGAGCCAGTA
>APFE030878883.1:0-11958 GCA_000404065.3 Pinus taeda
ATAATAACCATAAAAGGGACCAGGAAGAGGAAAATGCCCAAAAATATAGTCAGGTCCATGGTGTTTGATGTTTGTAGGGTTTTCATTCAATAATTTGCAAATTAATTTAATTTATTGGGATTAATTAACTTAATTTATTAATTTAATTGAAATTCATAATTTTAATACTCAATAAACTAAATTAAATTCCCTAAATTACTACCTAACTAAATTAAACTAGCTAGATTAGCTAATTTATTAAGTTACTTACCTCTGCAGGCTTGCTCCTCGCTCCTCGCTCTTCAGCAATTGCTCCTTGCTCCAAACTCTTGCTCTTCAAGCTCCTCAACCTCCTCAACCTCTTCAAACATTCATAATGAAATGTTTTCATGCCCAAAGGGCTTTTAAAACAAAAAAAAATTATAAAATTTGATTTTATTTTCGGGTCCGCGGATTTTTTTTCCGCCGACCCGCTCCCAGCCCGTTCAAAATCGCTCCCGGAGCGATTTTTTAAAGCCCGGGAGTGATCGGGAGCGATCGCTCCCCGATCGCTCCCAGGCTTTAAAAAGCGCTCCGGGAGCGACGGAGCGGCCGCTCCCGAAATCGGCAAGGAGCGAAATTTTTTTGGGAGGGAGCGCGCTCCCGAAAATCGCTCTCGTCCGGGAGCGATTTAGGGAGCGCGCTCCCACCCGGAGCGCGCTTCGGGAGCGGGTTCGATAGGGGGGGGGCGCTCCCCCGCAACTATGCTCCCAGCTATAAAAATGTAAGCCCGTAGAGGATATTGGTGCTGAGAGTGTGTGAGGAACTAAATTGTTGTAATCTCCTGTTGAATAATAAGATTGTTGATGCCTCTGTTTGGTGGATGTAGCCCAGATTGGTTGGGTGAACCACGTTAAAATCTTTGTGTTATTTTTTTTAATGATTTTGTGTGTGTTGTGTATGCTTATTTAATTTAAGTTGTGCATTGTTTGCTCCAACAATTGGTATCAGAGCAATGTTGTGGAGCTGGTACGTGTGACAAAGACAGAAGATAAGTTTGGCGCGGTTTCGTCGCGAACAATCGCGCCATTTTTGAGCCGAAAGAAGGGTTGGTGCGGTTCATTAAGGAACAATCGCGCCAATTGGCGCAATTTTGAGCGTTATAATCACGCCAGCGCGCCAGAAATCGCTATTGGCGCGGAAACGCAAGGATTAAGCGCGCCAATTTCGTGACTCGCGTCAATTTTGTTTGTGGCGCAGATCTTCCGCGATCAAGGAGCGCCAAGCCTCTCTCTTTGGAAAAACTGCAATTTTTTTTTTGAAATTGTAATATGCCATGACATGGTGCGGCAGAGGCATTGTATTATAAGGTAAAGTCATTATAGTATAAGGCAAAGGCATTTTTTAAATAAAAATTTCATTTATTAAAAAGTTGGAATTGGAGATTTTGTGTGTTACAACATGGCAAAAACTCAAAGTGCTCGTTTTGAGATCGAGAAGTTAAATGGCAAAAACAACTTCGAGATCTAGAAAATGAAGATGTATGATCTACTAGTGCAACAAGGCGTGGCGAAGGGTTTGTTGGGAAAAGCCAAACAGCCTTACACCATGACAGATGATGAATGGAGCGACTTGGATGAAAGAGCACTGAGCGGTATTCGACTGTGTTTGGCGGATGATGTTTTGTTTAACATCATGTCAAAGAAAACTGCTGCTAGTTTGTGGACAAAGCTTGAGAAGATGTACATGACAAAATCCTTAACCAATAGGATTCTTCTGAAGCGACAATTGTACAGTTTGCGCATGAAAGAAGGTACATCTATTACTGATCATTTGTATACCTTTAATACTCTCCTGGTGTAGTTAGAAAGTATAGAAGTAAAATTTGAATCAGAAGATAAAGCTATAACTTTATTATGCTCGTTGCCCGAGTCATGGGATCATTTTGTTACTTCTATAAGTCTTAGTTCATCAGAAACCCTTGAATTTGATGATGTTGTTGGAGCTTTGTTGTCCGAAGAGACAAGGAAGAGGTCAGATTCAAAAACCTCTACATCAGAAGCAATGATGGTCAGAGGTCGTTCTAAAGAAAGACGCTTCAGTAAATACAACGACTCGCGTTCAAAATCAAAAGGGAAGAAGAGTAAGGTAAAGTGTTGGTTTTGTGGCAAATCGAGACATTGGAAGAAGGACTGTTGGAAGATACAGCAAACATCCAAAGAAGACTCTTCGACAGAGAAGAAAGAAGCAAACACGACAGATACAAGTTCGACATCCATTTCAATTATGAGTGATGAAGTGTTATCAGTTAATTTGTTTAATCATGATCAACATTGACTATTAGATTCTGGTGCATCAAATTACATGTGCATTCATAGAGAATGGCTTAAAACTTATAAATCAATCAATGATGGAGTAGTTTACATGGGAAATGATGTCACATGTAACATTGTGGGAATTGGAAGCATCCAGCTTAAAATGTTTGATGGGACAAATAAAATTCTAACTGATGTAAGACATGTACCTGAACTAAGAAAAAACCTCATTTCACAGGAGTACTAGACACTAATGGATATAAAACTTTTATTCAAGGTGGAAATGAAGTTTATAAAGGAATTTTACTAGTAATGAAGCAAAGGAAGGTTGGAATCTTTTTCAGTTAGAAGAAGAACAGAGTCAGATCATTGTTTCTACAGTATCTCAAAACGACAGTAATTCTATTCGTTTTTTGCATCAAAGGTTGGACCATATGGGCGAAAGAGGTTTTAAAGATTTTAACTGATCGTAGGTTACTTCCTTATTTAAAGTCTGTAAGTTAGATTTCTGCAAACATTGTCTATTGGGAACAAAGCAAGCGAAGTTTAAAACTGGAAAACATACTAGTAAGGGAATCCTTGATTATATCCATTCTGATGTTTGGGGTCCATCTCCTACAACCTCATATGGAGGATCATCATATTTTGTATCTTTTATTGATGATTTCTCTAGAAAAGTGTGGGTCTACATGTTAAAAAAGAAGTCTGATGTATTTACAGTTTTCAAACAGTTTAGAGCATTAGTTGAAAATATCATTGGAAGAACCATTAAATGTTTAAGAACTGACAATAGTGGTGAGTTTACTTCAAAGGAATTTGATAATTATTGCAAGGACGCTAGGATCGAAAGACATAAAACCACTGTATATACTCCTCAGCAAA
Source organism: Pinus taeda (assembly GCA_000404065.3). Lineage (NCBI taxonomy): Eukaryota > Viridiplantae > Streptophyta > Pinopsida > Pinales > Pinaceae > Pinus > Pinus taeda. The sequence continues at coordinate 3,156 of APFE030878883.1, forward strand.
ATGGAGTTGTTGAACGCATGAACATGACTCTTTTAGAGAGAGCAAGAAGTATGCTTAGTAACGCCAATTTGCAAAAGGAATTGTGGACAGAAGCGGTTTCTACAGCTTGCTATTTGATAAATCGATCACCATCAACTGCAATAGGATGCAAAATTCCTCAAGAGGTATGGAAACAAACGAATCACTTGAGGTTGGGTTGTGATATAACCGAAGACGATGCCCATTGGCAAGCAATGGTACTTTGGCAGTGTCTATGGTAACTAATCTCACGGTCCCATTGTCAAAGACTATATCTACCTCATAAGGACCTAGCCACCTGGTGCAGAGCTTCCCCTTGAAGCCTTCAAATCGTGAATCATACAGTAGATCCCAATCACCTTTTTGAAACACCTTTTTTATAAACTTGTCATGCCACTTAGCCCTCTGTCGCTAGATGATGTCTATTTGCTGGATGGCAGCCAATCTCTTCTCATCTAGTTCATTTAACTAGTTCAACCGTTGTTTCTGCGTGTAGTCAAATCCAAGTTCACCTGCAATGTTGTTCTGAGTGTTTTTATTTTGAACTCGATGAAAAATAATGGGTTTTTACCCTACACCAATTCATATGGTGAAAATTCATTAGTATTCCTCCATGTAGTTCTATATGCCCATAGTGTTTTTAGAAGTTTGTCAGCCCAATTCCTTCGATGGCTAGCTACAATCTTAGTGGGAATTCCTTCTATAAAATTATTAGTGCTCTCCACTTGACCATTTGCCTGAGCATGATATGGTGAAGTAATTTTGTGGCAGATCTTGAATTTCCAAACTAACCTCTAGATCAAATGAGATGTGAACTATGGTCCCCCATCTGTCACTATTTCTCTAGGTACCCCAAAGCGAACAAAAATGTCTTCAAATAAGAAATCTGAAATGGCCTGTTCAGTTGCCCTGGTTTAGTGCCTTTGCTTCAACCCATTTCGTGACATAGTCTGTATAGACTAGAATGTAGGACTTCTGCTGAGATGAAGGATTAATTGATCCTACAAAATCTAAGGCCCACTTCTCAAATGGTTCCAAGTCTATCTGAGGCTGTAACAACATTTCATCTTACCGAAGTGGTTGACCCATTCTCTGACAACTGTCACATCCCTTTACAAATTTCTTTGCATCCTGGAATATTGTAGGCCAATAATATCCTGTTGAAAGCACTTTATGCCCCGTCCTTTTGTCAGCAAAGTGTCCTCCACAAGGTTCTTCATGGCAGGCTTTAAGGATGTCAAAAATCTCATCCTCTCTCACACAATGCTTGATCTGATGATCTAGCCCTGTGTAGTAGAGGTATCCCTCTTCCTAACAGTATCTTGCACTCTGCTGAACAATCCTCTTCTTTTCCTTTAAGGGCAGATATTGTGGAAATCTCCTTGCAGCAAGCTAGTTAGCTACATCTGCATACCACGGTGAGTGAATTGAAATAGAGAAAAGATATTCATCTGGAAAAGAATCCTCAACGGGAATGCAATCACTATTGACAGTTAGCCTAGAAAGAAAATCAGCCACTACATTATCTTTTCCAGGTTTATCTAAGATTGTTATATCAAATTCTTATAACAGCGGCAACCAACGTGTAACCCCACCATTAGTAACAGGTTTATTCATTAAGAAATGAATGGCAGAGTGGTCAGTGTGCACAAATTCTTGATAACCTGTAATGTAGTGCCTAAATTTATTAATGGCATGCACTACTGCAAGAAACTCTTTTTTTGTAATTGTATAATTTAACTCTGTTGGAGTCAGATTGTTGTTGATGTAGTAGATGGCATATGGCTTCTTGTCTTCTAGTACAACTCCCATAACAGTATCAGATGCATCTGTTGCTATGTGAAATGGCAAATCCCAGTTTGGTCCCCGCAAAACCAGGGTTGTTGATACACACATATTTAACTCTATAAAGGCACGTTCACATTTCCCTGTCCAAACAAATTCCATATCTTTAGTAAGCAGAGAAAATAATGGAGACGCAATCTTTGAAAAAATTTCTATAAACCTCCTTTAATACCTTGCATATCCCAAAAAAATACATACCTCCTTATGTGTTTTGGGAGTTGGAATTTTCAGAATTACTTCTATCTTAGCAGGGTCTACTTGTATTCCTGCAGCAGAAATATAATGTCTAAGTACAATTCCTTCATTCATCATCATGTGACATTTTTCAATGCTTAAAGCAATATTAGTTTGCTCACATCTCTCCAGCACTTTTTCAAGATTGGCTAATGCTAGCTCAAAATCATCACCATAAGGTGTAAAGTCATCCATGAATAGTTCTAAATGGTCATTTAGCAAATCTGCAAATATTCCCAATATTGCCCTCTGGAAGGTTGCTAGCGCATTACAGAGTCCAAAAGGGAGAAATCTGTATGTGAAATTCCCCCAAGGGGCAAGTAAAGGTGGCTTTATCCTAATCCTTTGGGGCAATTTGTATCTGATTATAACCACTAAACCCATCTAGAAATGAAAAGAATTTTTTTCCAGATAAGGTATCAAGAACCTGATCTATAAATGGCAAAGGGAAATGGTCATTTTGAGTGGCTTTGTTAAGTTCTTTGTAATCTACTCAGATCCTCCATTTGCCATTCTTTTTAGGAACAATAACAAGTGGAGATACCCATTGGTTGTTGGAAATGGGATAAATGAAGTTGGCATTTAGAAGCTTTTGCAATTCTTCTTTTATTATTTCTTTAAGTGTTGGGTTCATGCGTCGTTGTGGCTGCCTAACTAGATTGCAATCTTCTTTCAAGTAGATGTGGTGGGTACACAGGTTAGGGTGAATGCCTTTCATGTCTGTGTAATCTCATGCAAATGCCTTTTTATGTCTCTGTAACAACTGTAACAGCATCCTGTTTTGTTCAGGAGTCAGATTAGGATTAATATTTAAACTTTTGCCTGGCTCTATTTCAACTAGGATGCTCTTGAGATTAAGGGCAGTTTTCATATTTTCTAAACTCAAGTCTTCCATGGTATCTTCTACCCCTAAATCATCAGTAGAAGTAACAAGGAGGGAATTGTTGATAAAGCCATTGATAATATCATCCTTGGTTTCATTCTTAAAATATTGGGCTTTGCCAAGAGTGAGGAGTGGCTGAGAATGCTCTGATTCAGGTTCAAATTCATCCCATAAGGGATTTTCCAAATCCTTACTTGGTTTTGCAGGAGGATAAAGGTTGGGGTTCTTTGTGGCTTGACCATCTGAAATCGTCATGAAGCCCGACCTACAACCTATAATTGTGTCTGCAGTGGCCAACCAAGGCCTTCCCAATATCAGGGGATGTCCCCCCAAATTTGATTTGGTTTGCAAAATAAGGAAGTCTACTGGATACCTCCAGGAGTCCACTGTGATGACTACGTCCTCTACCACTCCAGGGTTAACACGCGACATATCTGCTAGTTCTAGCACTGTAGGTGTTTGTCTCAGCCCGTGCAGTCCTAAAGTGGTGAAAATTTCTTTAGTCATTACAATGATTGTTGCCCCTAAATTAATTAATGTGTTCGGAATGGGCTTCCCATCAATATAAACAGTGATTGTAGGATTCCCTGGGTCATTGTATTTGGCCAAAAGAGGTTGACCAGTCATTAGTTCCGACAATTTCCCCATCACATGGATGGCAACAGGATCTTTGGGCTTCCTTCCAGGTTTCTTAACACATAAGTCTCTTACTGTTTTCGCATAGATGGGAACATCCTTAATGGCTTGTAGCAAGGGAATCCTTATGTGTAGATTTTTTTATTCCTTGAGAAAATCAAATCCGGGCTATGGAATCATCCTAGTTTCAGCGAGCATTATTTGAATCAGTTGTTACAGGTGTAGCAGTTTCATCAAAATCCACAAGATCATCCCTAGGTGATTCACATTCCTCTTCAGTAATGACAGGGGAGGTTTTTGAGTTTACTACTTTTCTTGATTGAAGGTGGATCTCATTGCATCCAACAAGGGTAATGCAGTAAGTCTGGAAAGAAGTGGGGGCTTCTATACAGGTAATTGGGGAAGTATGGGAGGAGTAGTAGCAGATGATGAGAGAGGCGGAAGTTGCAATTGTTGTCACGTCGATAACACATGAGGGACCAGGCCTAAAGAGTTTTCCCTCCAATTCTGGGACCAAGAATATGATTGAGATGGAGGATACTGAAAAGGCGGAGAAGGAGACCATTGGTTCCATGGTGAAAGAAATTGAGCTAGAGGAGTAGGATACTGCCATGGAAATTAATGAGCAATATATACATTATTCCATGGATTGAAAGAAAAATCTTGAGACATACCTTGTGGTCGTGGTTGCCAAGGCTTCCTAGACCCAATAAAGTAAGAAGACTGAACCTCCTCACTTGATTCTTTGAGTGTTGCCTTCAGTCTTGGGAGCTCTGGACAATAGCCTGTAGAATGATCTAGGTCACAAAGATTGCACAAGTTGATGTTGTTGACTCTACATTCCTTCAGGGATGTTTCTCTTTACATTTTGGGCAGAGCACAGCCAGGGCTTTGTCAGCTTCATCTTGTGCCTTTTTCACTTGCGCTGTCGTCAATTGGGCAGATAAGGTACTGAGAAGGTCGGCCTTGAGATTTTCAAATAGGTTTACAATCTCAGCTCTGGTCACACCTCCATTCTCAAATTTATGTATTTTAACAGAGGCATCTCGTGCCGTGCTTCTTCCTCATGACGATCCTCGCAAACACCTTAAGCAAAGTTTTATTATCTCATCATATGGCTCCTGAGATATATATCCTTTTCCTAACAGGTTCAACATGTCAAGGCAGTCATCTCTCATTCCTCAAATGAATATTATTTTCAAAATCTCTGGATCCAGATCACTATGTTTGGACCTTTGTAAGTTATAATAGAACCGTTCTACATAATCTTCCAAGTTCTCTTCTTCCTTCTATGTCATTCTTAATATCTCCTCTCTTAGATCTCTGGTTCGGCAATAGTCCTGGTATTTTGCCAAAAACGTAGTCTTCATATCTCCCCATGTTTGGATAGTGGCAGAACCTATTCCCATAAACCATCTTAATGCTGCTCCTTTCAAAGTAGGAGGAAATAGTTTTAGCTTCTGAGTGTCTTAAGTGTAATCATAACTCTTACACAGAACATCGAACTCAAACAAAAAAGTATCAAGATCTTCAACAGTCAATCCTTGGAAAGACGAAAGGGCTGATAGAGGGATATTTTTCATGGGTGCTTCTCCCCTTATATCACTTATTGGAAATTCAAAAGTGGTAATAGTGGCATTTGTCCCATTATTATCGTTGTTGTTATCCCCCATCTAAGTCACCTGACACAGGGATTTGGGATTCGACTTATACGAGGATTCGAGTGTCAGATACAAACACGTTGACCCCCCGGAACAGGACACGTTCAAATACGTTATATATTATTTTACTAAAATATATATATATATATATATATATATATATATATCAAACATAGATCTTCATCTAGATGTAAGTTTTTCAAAGTAACATTATGCATACAAATACAATTGTGACATAAATGATAAATCATAATACATATTCAATTCATCAATGATCCAAAAGGAGAAAGACAAGATAGTAAGATAAAGATACTGTAGTTTTCTCATTAAGTCATCAAAATCAAAATATGTTACATAGGTAGTGCAATGCCAATGGAAAATAGAAATAGCAAATACAAAACAACTACAAGTATACAAGCCTCAAGGCAGTAGGTAGCTCATGACTCATGAGTCATCAATTCTCATAGTCATCATCAAAATCAGCGTCACTGTTCTCATCATCATGGTCACCACTGCTCTCCTCTGTTGCATCCTCCTCCCCTGTATCCAAAGTCATCTCTACATCTACTGGTGTGGAGGATAACCCCTCTACAGTATCACCATCATCAAATGTGATAGGCTCTAGCACTGGATCATTGAGATCCAAGTTGGCCAATGCCAACTCAACACTGTTCTCCAAACCCATATCATTAGGAAATACATCCCACAGCAAACTAAACAATTGAATGTGAAAATAGAATGGGGAAATATGCCTTTATAACGTTGCACGGGTTCCTAATTTTCGGATTCGCATTCGAAAATCAGGACACATTCCGAATTCGAATGTGTCCCGATCGGACACGACGTGTCCCGATTTTTGGGCAAGAATCGTGTCCGATTCGCCAGATTCGGGACATGTAGGGCCTAGGGGACGAATCCGGTTTCATAGATGTAAATCTAAAAGTAAATTACTAAATCAAATCCATCATTTGACATTATGCAATGTTCCATCTAAATTCATCATTTAGCAATGGGCATTAATGTTATGCAAGATACATCTAAATTAAATTCACTATTTAACAATTGTAATTACGCAATGCACATCGAAAAGTAAATTCATCATATGACAATGGCTCCAAGTCACAAAATGTCAAATGATAAATCCCAGCTCCAACCTCCAAATGATAAATTGCAGCTCCAATCTAGTGGCTCCAAGTCACAAAATGAAAATCGCAACTCCAAATGTCTCAGGCCCCTGGTAGATTGTAAATTTGAATCACAGCAAATTGCAAATGGAAAATGTCGAGCAGCGACACCAGGAAAATCTCAGGCGACAAGGTAAAATGTCGAGTGACAGCAGAAGGAAAATGTCGGGTGGCAAGGTAAAATTGTAGGGTTAATGAGAAATGTTTTAAAGTTTTAATCTATTGTTTAGTTTTTGTTTTTGTCTTCTTTATTATTTTTTTATATTTAAAATCGTAATTTTTTTAATTTTTATGTTTTTAATTGATAATAGCGAAAAAATTTGGGGGAACGCCTACACAAGAGAGACGTGTTTTGTCACCAAAACAACGTTCCCCGAAGTTTCCCCGAGTTTCCCAAAAAAGGGGATGTGCGAAAATGTTTCCCAATAGTTTCCTCATCCCAAGAGCATGGGGGGAGCAAGGAAGCACATCCCCATGGAACACTATTTACTTATCAAAGAGAAATTTCATATGGACCCTAATCGTTTTGGCACCAATTTTTATTTTTGAATTAAATGTTAGTCGTCCAAAATAAGAGGAAAATTTTGAATTTTCAAATTCAAACTTCCCTCCCAAACTTGAGTCGGCCAGCCTCAAACAATGTCTTCTCAAACTATATAAAGGGATCTTATTTCATCTTGAAGGTATCAACTAAACGCATATCTCTAGCTCAATGAGTGTTCGGTCTTGTGGAGCAATGAAGATCACTCGAGAGGCCTTTTTGGGTTCGTTGTTATGTTTGAGCAAAGTTTCTGGGCACAAAGAGTTTCATTGGTTTTCTTTTGCAAGTTCTGAAGGAATGGATCTCAGTGTCCTATTTATGCTCGCAGCCTTTCTCCCAGGATTCATAACATTTGTTTAATAACCTCATGAATCTGTCATGTCGTCTTGGAGGTTTTTGCTGGGGGATCTAAATTTGATTTTGTCTTTATGTGCATTTCCATCCTCAATATTGCACCGCACAGTTCAAACAGTGAAGTACTGAACATTGAGGCTGTGTTGGAAGTTTGTAACTGCCATTTGTGTTTTATGAAGCTCGCTACACTTGCTCAAAGACTCGTTGAATTTTATCTTGTAGCATGCATTGCCTCTATGATTCAGTGAAGTTTGTTTTTCTTGTGGAACATGTTATATCTTTGACCTCTTTCTTTTCTTGTGGCTTGACCTTTCCAATGGCATCTCTGTGAGCTTGCATCTCTGTATGACACATTGAAGTGGCTTTGCTTTCCATTGCAGAAGACTTCGCTATGTTTTTGTGGTGACATTAACTTCATTGCAGTGAATTTACTATGACCCTACAGTAGCTTCGATATTCTCAATAGTGATCATTGTATCGTATTTCTTATTAAGACTCTGAGCATTTGCTCCTAATTACGACTTCTGAGTGCTAGCTAGTCCAAAGGTAGTACACAAAAATAGGGCATATAAACAAATCAAGGCAGACTTGCTATGAATTGACAGAGGTGACTTTCTGTGAAAATTCTATCACTGCAGCAACTGATTTACTTTTCCTACTTATTTCACCATAAGTTATTCATGAAATTACTTCAACAAACATTAAAATAAATATTGTTGCAGATATCACACCATAATACAGAAACAAACATATGCACAAGAATCAACACATTGACACAGTTATTTTGGACTAACGTCCCCGGAAAAACCCAATGTGGGAAAACCGGTGCAGCAAGGGAGGATTTTATTATTCAGCAAGTTTCTAGTACAACGGGGTGCCAAACTGGCTTACCCACAGATAGACAAATTTTTCAGCACTTCTTCTAAACCCAGTGTCAGCCCTACTTACCTTTGCGTGACCTGAAACCCTCTGCGTCAGCCTGTTGAGACTTTGTGCAGCCTCTCTGGCCTTTTGCGTCACTCCTACAACCTCTGTGTGGATGACGCAGGCCCTGCTAGCTCTGCACAGTCTCTGCTGCCTCTATGTGGCTTCCTCTAACCTTGGTCTACCTTTTCTGCCTCTGTGCTGATCTCTCGTCTCTATGTTTCATACTTGCTGCCTCCTAACTGATCTCAAGACCAATGGTTCAATTTCTCAGCTAACCCTGCTCCAGAAATTGAACTAACTGGTCTCCCTCAATGTGTTCTCCAGGTGACCCTCAAGCCTCCTCTTATACTTTTCTCGTTGACAAATCAATGGCAAGATTAAGTCCCTAATCAACGGCTAAGATTAGATCTGGCTTGATCCATGACTTTTGGACCATTCTAATACAGTTTTATATTAATTCACATTAATATTTTAATTTCCCTAAGTTTAGACTTAAGGACTCCATTAAAAATATTAATTA
>APFE030878886.1:0-22685 GCA_000404065.3 Pinus taeda
TTTGTTATCAATAAATAAAATATATTACAAAATGTAAAATTATTTATAATAAAAATAGGCAAGACTTACACCACTAACATTTCTCACAACATTTTTCAAAAAAGATATATCGATGGAATCTTGAAGGTTAGTTATTCTACTAGTACTAGTAGAAAAGGGTTTTATAATTAGCATTTACTTAGTTATATATGAGATAAATTTCTAGATATAGATTTAAGATGGGAAGATTAAGTAAATATGAAATTTGTAAACAGTAATAAAATACAATTTTGTAAGTAATTAAAAAACATAATAATTAATTGAGAAATAAATTTATGAAATTTTATTAGCTAATATTTTTTTTATAGGTGAATATGTAGATATTAAAATTATGTGTATGGTACATAATTAATTAAAGACATTTTTAAAGTAAATATTAAGAAATTAAATTATTTTTAATAGTAGTGACAAATCAAAGTTTTAAATTCATCTTAAAAGTTGTTATATTTTTGTCATATATTTAACAAAATCAAGCAAACAAATCAAACAAATTAGCAAGAGATATTCTTTTTTCTCCTAGGTTTGCATCATTATAGCAATTTTTTTTTTTTTTTTTTTTTTTTTTTTTTTTTTTTTTTTTTGTTTCTGGGTCTTTTGTAAACTAATAAAATCATGAACTATGAATTATTAATCTATTCTTTGTTGTAACTTTACTAGCCAAGACGATATTTTCCCTGATATCCATAGGTTGATCGAAGAATACTTCCTTAGCTCCTGGAAGCAATGACATAATACATAGAACGGCTGAAAAACCTATTCCCCAACAAATGATAATATTCCAAAACCCCAAAAACTTTGAGCAACAACTATATTTCTCTAGCTACTACTATAAATATACACAGATCCAAAAAACATCTGTCTTTGTATACACCATCATATTCTCATACCAAACCCTGTAGATGAGGCTACGATAGCATAACACCAATGATATGTAATCATACTTAGTTTTACATGAGAGCCCATTAAGTCTGAAAGTTGAACCTACATATTTGATACCACCTATAACATCTCTCACAGAATCAAGCAAACTATCAAAAATTTATATATATATATATATATATTCTCATCAGTTTGCATCACTATAAAATATCTATTATCCGAAAATTTCTCCTTCAATATAGTTTTGATAATACGGTAAATATTGATTTAACCTTCAACCCTTAGATATATTACTTTTTCAAAATTTAAAGAGTATATCTCCTTGGTAAGATGATTCTAGTTACGTGTGGTAATGACTTAGTAATTATAATGTATCCAACCCTTACCGTTTCACCTTATGTTTAATTCTATCTAACCCAAAGCAACATTGGAATACTCTTTAAAATATTGTCATATGGAGTTATTATTGCAATGGAAATATAGCCATGATATTTGGTTTAGATATTTAAAAGTTGCACTTTTCCATGTGTTTGTGTACATCTCTATACATGTTATGCTAATATTCCTGACTAATACAAGGCCTCTCCTAAAAACTCTAGACTTGCCTTAACCATTCAGCTTATGAGTTTATATGATTTTTGTGCTTTTCCTTTAATGTTGCTTGTTGCAGTCTCCATTGGGCTTTGAGGATTTCATTTAGCAATGGTCACATTTACGACCTTCACGTGAGCGCATGTGAACACTTGGCTCATTTTAAATGGTATCGATGGAATTGGGTAACTCAAGGGTTGAGATCTGTTATGATAACCCTAATCATTCAATTCAGTAGGTCCTCCGTCATTATTCTTATTTCTTTGCCACCTTGTTTTCCTGGGGTCTCTACAACCCTATTCTGGAGTCATCTATTGGCGCATGGCTTCCAGATAAATTCCAAGGTTTATGGAGGCAAACGAACTTCACTCCCACCGTCTTTCAACCCTTCAGTCACATTTCATGTCTTTACTCGACTTAATCATGGCGCTCTGCTTATATGGCACAACGCGGAGAAATTTTAGATTCTTTTAACAGACTATTCTTTTTCTCTGTTCTGGGTTACTTCCTTTCACGAGTTGTTGGCTCTCTAGACTTTGGTTGGACGGCTTTGGAACTTCATCCCGTAATGGTGTTTCATTTATTAGTTCGGGTTCCACTTACTCCAGATATTTACTTGTGACTTTGTCAACCATTTTCATGATACGTTGTTGTTTCTTTTTTGACAGGAACATCGTGCCTCAGTCTAAAGGTTTCAAATATTTAATGGGTCTATTGATTATGTAGGAGGTTTGATAGGAAGCGGATGACCTGCTTCAGAAACCCTTTGAAATAATTATTCGATGCTAACTCTCATTGGTAATTTCATTCGGGTTCAATTTTGCAATTTGGCTGGTCTATCCCCTTCCTTCGAAAGTCATACAATTATGATTGTTTTACTTTCCTATCAAATATTTTTTCATTGTTGGCGTTTAAACATAGCTGGTTCTTTCTTCGTATTGTTGTTCTGAAAGGCGCAGATAACCCCAAATTCTTTCTCCAGGGCTTAACAGGTAAGGTTTGTTTTTCCCCAAATTAATTGGGTATTTTTGCAATGGGAAAATACCAAAGCTAAACATTAACTGAACACATAGTCAATGCTCTGTTTTATTTCTCTACTCCAGGATCATTTGTGCACAGGGAAGCTTTTAAAAAAAATTACTGAACAGAGTATTCCTCCACCATAAAATGATTTCTATTCATTAAAACAAAATTACTAATACATATTTATCCTCTTTCGCTCAGAGGGATTCACCAAAACATTTTAACAAAAATTACTCTGCCTTCTTTGAAATTTTACACCACTGTGTGTAAATATTTCATTTACATTCACTGCTGTGTGAAAAACAAAAATTACAGGAATTTACAGTTTTACCTTTTCACTGTTGTGTGAAACAATTCATGGTTTTACATACATAACCTCCCCTGGTCTTCTTCTTTCACCTCTCGGCCTTTTCTCCTGCACATTCCCATTTTGCACCAACTGTGCGTTTCACCATTTCTTCACACAAGTCAATGGAATAATAAACATGATGCATATCTTATGCACTGCTGTGCATACATCCTCTTTCACGCTGCCCTTGTTCTTTTCCTTCTACACACTGCTATGTGTTTCATTGCATATTCTCAACAAAAAAAACATTCACGCTCTGCTGCGCGTTACATATTACATGGTCTGTGTATTTCCCTCCTTTTTTTTGTTTCCACTATTGTGCGTATTACGCATTTTGCTTTTTAACAAAAAAAAACTACATTACATATCACTTCGAGAAGAAAAATTACTCCTGTGAATTAAAACTTCACCTACATTTATTGACCCAGTACATTTCAATTAAATTCTTTAATTACTTTAGCATGGCGGTCAATTAATTCAGTCTGCCTTGCATACATTCAGTCATACAGAGGTCAAACAAAAACTTTTACTTCACGTAAGTTATGGCGCAGACTTGTACTCAATCATACGGCCATTTTCAGCGATATAGAGGTCCTCCAAAGAAAAACATGCGCCCTCACTCTCATGAATTAACAACCGTTGATCTTGCCCTCAACGATCGGACGACTGCTGGCAATATCGGGAGGACTTTTCTGACCGACATTTATCATCCGATAAATGTCAGAGGGTGATGTCACCCCACCTCCACGCGTCTGGTTCAGGTTTTATCGAAGCCGATCACCGGGATATTCCATCGCCAAAAAGCTGGTGCGATAGGTTTCAGGCGGCCGGAAAACTCTGGTTTGCAGCTGTGGTTTCCCGCGCGCGGTTTGTGGTATTGCAATGGTGGTTTCGGGGGCTGTTTTCCTGCTACATGATGGTGGATTCGGAAGTTGACAGGCTGCCGTCGCTGTTCCCTGCACGGCAGTTGGAATTAATATTCCAACACTCCCCTTTAATTTCAACTGCTGGGCATTCAGTCATACCCAGACACTTTCTTAACTCCTTGACATGCTGCTGTTACAAAAGAGTCTTCCTCTTAACAGAGGGATTCACTAACACTGCTTCAGATGCAGTTCCACAAACAACAAAATAGTCTTCCTCTTAATAGAGGGATTAACCTGAAACTGTGCTTAAGAGCACCTTCCTCATGACAGAGGGATTCACCATAACAATGTGCTGAAGAACACCTTCCTCTTGACAAAGGGATTCACCTATGACTATGCTGAAAAAGCATCATCCTCTTGATAGAGGGATTTACCATGTGTATGCTAAAAAGCATCTTCCCCTTGATAGAGGGATTTACCATGACACTGTGCTGAAAAGCACCTTCCTCTTTAACAGAGGGATTCACTAAGGACTTCACTTTTTCTCACGGAGGGATTACTTCCAAACACTACTTTAGATGCAGTTTCAAAACAAAACATTCATTGCATTGTTGTGCATACTCATTACATTGTTCTTTTATGCTGCTGCATATTCTCTGCTGCACTGTTGTGCCATCTTCTTTGCTGCATCTACCCCACACTGCTGTGTCTACACTTGCTGTTGTGTTGCTGCACTTTCATTTACATTTCTTTGCAAACTCTGCATTGTTGTGCATTCTTCAAAGACATAATACTTTGTCTTTTCTGGAACAATTACTCTATCCCACCTTACAAATTTACACTGCTATGTGTAAACATTTCTTATATTCACTGCTAATGCATATGTTGCATTTCAATTCAATGAATCAACACATACACTATACTTACATTTACTGCTGTAAAGGAAAAATTTCTTTTACATCTGCTGCTATCCATTACCTTTCATTTCTTCAACAAAAACTTCATGCTGCTGCATTTTCTTATTTGCATTGATGTGTAAAAACACATTTCTTCACTCTCTCTTAGTTCTGGTTTCATTTTCCCTCGACTACTGTCTTCCCTTCTGCATCACGCTGCTGCCTTTTCTTATGCACTGCTGTCCATACCCATAACCATAGACTCTGTCATCCCTGGGTTTTTATTTGCTGTTGCGTTGCCTCTGCAATTTGCACTGTGGCTGCCTTTTGTTTCATCATACTGCAATGTGCCCATACACTAACTCGTTACTCTCCATTACTTGCACATAGAGAGAAATCATCCTCACGCTGTTTTGCGCTGCATTCTCCACACAACAAAAAAAAATTAACACGGGCTGCTACCTTTTCTTTTTACACCTTTGCTTCACATAATCTTAGTCTTCATTTATTTTTTTACACAATGCACTGCTGTGTAGTTCCTTTCATTTTTCTGCTACCACACATTATCATTCACCCATGTGCATTAAAAATCTGCTGTCCCTGTTTCTCTTTATGCATTTCTTTGCATGTTGCATTGCATATGAAGAAAAACGTTACATTTTTTTTTACTGTTGTGTATTGTACTCACTCTGCTGTGAGTATGTTCTCTCACATTACATAAAAGGAAACTACCTTCCATTGCTATGCATTTCAATGCATGTGCTCCATAACAAAAAATTCAAAAACTGTTGTCTTATGTTCTATCTTCCCACTGCTGTGAGGGTCTCCATGCTTTGCATACTTTTCTTATTGCGCTGCTGCACTTCACATTTGAGCGCTGCCCCTTTTTCTTCTCTGCTTTTATAGCAGATTTAACTTCATATTTTTCCCTTATAAAAAGTCTTCATCAAAGAGTGACTGTTAAGACAGTTCAACAACAAAAAAAAAAAATTACAAGCTCCCCTTTAATGTGTGTTTGTCTTCTTTTGGCAGACTCTTCTCAAAACAAATTTAGATCCACTGGGGAGTTCAAGGGATTTTCAGATTGCCTTTCCTTCCTTCTCCATACTTGTGTAACTTTTTTGTTTTGCATGGGTCTAGCTTGTGTAAGAGCCCATGTCAAGTTACAATCTCGTGCCATATGCCTAATGTCATGACACTTGAAACATTCAACATTGTTCATGAATAAAAATTCATGATTTATTCTTGTGAAATTATTTCTTGGAGATTGTCGTGGACCACAACATCTATTTCCATGAAATGATCTACAGTCTTTTGCCATATGACCAAAGTTTGAGCAAGAATAACAATAACCAAAAAATGAACTTTGGTACCTGGGAGATGGAGGTTTCCTTGATGTACTTCTGAAGCCTTGCTGCCTTGAGATCCTTTGATGATCACCATTGCTTTTTGCCTTTTTGCCATCAGCTACATTTCTTCTTGGAGCTGGTTTTCTACTTGGAGCAGGATTTCTTCTATGGCAGCCTTCATTTTTCTCCTTGCCTTTGCTGGAACTAGGAGCATCACCATTTCTTTCTGGCTTCTTCACATCTCCTTTGCTTAAAGCATTTTCATCCTTGTTTGAGGATTCACCTACATACCCAAGTCCTGATTTATCAGATGGAGATCTGTGATAGCTGAGCATGTCATCCAAAGCTTGAGAGCTCTTCATGATCTTGTTCATCCCTTCAACCTTCTTCCTGAGGAGAACAATCTCTTCTTCCAATCTTTCACACTCAGCATTCTTCTTTGCAAGCTGTTCCTCAGTTTCTTCCTTGCTTCGAGTAGCTTCAGCTGTTACTATTTTAAAAGAGATTATATCTGACTTCATTTTGGAGATTTCTGCTTGACTGCTCTCCATTTTCTTCTCAGCTTCTTGTGCCTGCTTCTTGGCTTCTTGTAGCTCAGACTTAAGGGAGGATACCTCTACCTTGTACTGTCCAATCTCCTCTACAAGTTTGTTCACTCTCTTGTGCCTTTGTTCAAGTTGACTTGACAAGGCATCTTCCTGCTTCTTTGCTTTATTCAACTGATTTGTCATGGATATGACTTCTTCTTGATGCTTCCTTTTGCTTTCATCAAGTTCCTTCTTAAACTTGGCAAGCTCTTCATCCCTTTCTTGCACTTGAAGCTTGATGAGATCAACCTTCTCATTTTCAGCTTCTATGATGGGTTCAGAATTTTCTTCTTCATTCATGGTCATGGTCAGTGCTCCCTTTGCATGAAGGTCATGTAGTCTGTCCCATATATCCTTTGCTGATGAATATTTTCCTAGATTCTTCTTTACAGAATCAGGCAGCCCATCCAGGATTATCTTTGCTGCCTTTGCATTGTACTCCTTGGATTCTTCATCCATTTTGCTATCATCAATCACTGACTCCCAAATTTCCATGCCTTCAGACTTTAAGAAAGCCCTGAGTTTTATTTCCCATATATCAAAGTCCCCATCAAACTTTAAACCCTCAAATATAATGCTTTCAAATAGATTGCCTTCTATTTTAACAGAGGAGGGAGACACAACCTTAGGGGATTTGGACACTTTCTTCTTTGACCTTGCCATTCTTAACTATTTTTAAAATCCCTGACTGTGTTTTTTTAAAATGACTCACTGTCTCTTCAACAACAACTCAAAAACTTGAGAAATACCTGAATCCCTTTGGCTGAAACTTCACACAGCTGGAGAAGCTTTACTGCTGCTGCAACAAGGGCCTTTCCTTCAGCTTCTTTGACACTTCAAAGAGCATGAACCTGCTCTGTCTCCATCAAAGAGCCTGGACTAGCTCTGATACCACTGTTGGGTATTTTTGCAATGGGAAAATACCAAAACCAAACATTAACTGAACAAAGAGTCAATACTCTGTTTTATTTCTCTACTCTAGGATCATTTGTGCACAGGGAAGCTTTTAAAAAAAATTACTGAACAGAGTATTCCTCCACCATAAAATGATTTCTATTCATTAAAACAAAATTACTAATACATATTCATCCTCTTTCACTCAGAGAGATTCACCGAAACATTTTAACAAAAATTAGTCTGCCTCCTTTGAAATTTTACACCACTGTGTGTAAATATTTCATTTACATTCATTGCTGTGTGAAAAACAAAAATTACAGGGATTTACAGTTTTACCTTTTCACTGCTGTGTGAAACAATTCATGGTTTTACATACATAACCTCCCCTGGTCTTCTTCTTTCACCTCTTGGCCTTTTCTCCTGCACAGTCCCATTTTGCACCAACTGTGCGTTTCACCATTTCTTCACACAAGTCAACAGAATAATAAACATGATGCATATCTTATGCACTGCTGTGCATACATCCTCTTTCACGCTGCCCCTGTTCTTTTCCTTCTACACACTGCTGTGTGTTTCATTGCATATTCTCAACCAAAAAAAACATTCACGCTCTGCTGCCCGTTACATATTACATGGTCTGCGTATTGCCCTCCTTTTTTTGTTTCCACTACTGTGCTTATTACGCATTCTGCTTTTTAACAAAAAAAACTACATTACATATCACTTCGAGAAGAAAAATTACTCCTGTGAATTAAAACTTCACCTACATTTACTGACCCAGTACATTTCAATTAAATTTTTTAATTACTTTAGCATGGTGGTCAATTAATTCAGTGTGCCTTGCATACATTCAGTCATACAGAGGTCAAACAAAAACTTTTACTTCACGTAAGTTATGGCGCAGACTTGTACTCAGTCATAAGGCCATTTTCAGCGATATGGAGGTCCTCCAAAGAAAAACATGTGCCCTCACTCTCATGAATTAACAACCGTTGATCTTGCCCTCAACGATCGGACGACTGCTGGCAATATCGGAAGGACTTTTCTGACTGACATTTATCATCCGATAAATGTCAGAGGGTGATGTCACCCCACCTCCACGCATCTGCTCCAGGTTTTATCGGAGCCGATCACTGGGATATTCCATCGCCAGAACGCTGGTGCGATAGGTTTCAGGCGGTCGGAAAACTCTGGTTTGCAGCTGTGGTTTCCCACGCGTGGTTTGTGGTATTGCAATGGTAGTTTCGGGGGCTGTTTTCCTGCTACGTGATGGCGGATTCGGAAGTTGACAAGTTGCTGTCGTTGTTCCCTGCACGGCAATTGGAATTAATATTCCAACATTTGCTTCATGATTAATGCCCTTGAACTTTTTTATATATTAATTCATACCATTCTCCTTTGTCTAGAAGGTACTTACTTAGTAGTGATCTTCTTGCCCATACCCTTTGGGGGTAGTGAGACCCTACAATTATTTCTGATGCTTTCCCTCGTGGATGCTTATTCTAGGTCGGTTATATTTACCCTGTTGGGACTTGGATTCATACCCAATTTTGTTGGTTGGTTATCAGTCGAGGGCTTCCCCCATAATACAAGCTTGATGTTTTCTTTTTCCCTCAATGTGGAAGCTCCTGGACTCAAGATAATTCCTGTCCTTCTAATTTGTAACCCCGTATCAGTATATATATATATATATATATAACTAGGTAAACTTGGAAGGACCCAATGGTTGAGGGTGCAGACCCCGAGTTACCAGGTTATGAGCTTAACTTGCTCAGGATGTAAGAGACTTATGTGGATTTATAAAAATTGTGCCAATACTATGATTCCAAATTGTCTAGAGTTTCAAATACCATTTATTTTATACCGAAGTTTATATAAAATAAGTGTGTATTCATAGGATTCCCTTCTCTCATTTTTCTTCATATGTCGAATTGATCTGTGAGTAGTTTCACTCAAGTTTCATATTATGTTTTACCATATAATTCATAGTTTCATTTTCTTTAATTTTCCATAGGTATTTTGTATTAAGATGAACTAAATAATTGTTTCCTTATCATGGTTTTGCATATTACTACTTAAGAGCATCTCTACAGGAAATTAACTTTGTTTGCTCGTGTGGTATAAGTTATGCTACCGTGTATGGTATCTCTCTTTTGGTAATACCACAATTACAATCATATTTGTTTGTAAACTATAACAGTAAATCATACAGCCGCTCGTTTCGCTACTGTAAATATTTAACTTAGCATGCTATTACTATTTCCACATCAACAATCAATTTGTCTCTTAATATAACTAAATCAAATTCCCAAAATTCTGGTTTTGATTCCAATAGTTGACTTGTGGTTGTCTTAGGTTTTAAGTGATTTCCTCCCTGGTCGCTCTTCCTTCCCATCTTTATCTTAACTATTATATAAACTACGTGTAAGATTCAGCTTATGCTCAGATCTCTTATCTGGTTTATATGTTTCTACTACAACAAAAATTCAACTCTTATAATTACTCTCTCTACTTTTGTTCACAGTAGAGTTTTCTTCTATAGCTGATAGTACGTTATTGTTTTAACTCTACCGCCCATTTCTACATTATTAACATAATATGATTAATTGTGGCCTATTAACACCATATTCATTTTTCAGATCCATTAAGTTATAATTCTGAAATAATAATTCATAGTATTCATCCAGACTTTCAAGATTATGTCTTCTGTCCTCCTAGCAAAACATGCTTTACAATGGTAGAATTCAATCTATAACCAGAAAAATTCAGAGAAAGTATGCAATATTAAAATTTCAGGGAACATGCAAACTCTAGAATCACATAGAGCATACATATGTTAATTAGTAAAAGCTATGTTCACAAGATCCCACTAGCTTGACTGCAAAACTGGTTATTCTATCACCTAAATTTCTAGTACCAACCATCTAATTATAGTAGATACCTATACCATTTACATATAGGAAAGTAAGACATAGCATCAGTTTCCCCATATTCCCTATCCGTTTACAGAAAAACAAGATAACATGACAAGGAGTCTAACAATAAACAAAGGATTAAAATAACATAGCAGATAGAATAATAGTGCACATAGAAATAAGATAATACAACAAACTATCTAACCAGAGTTATTGTTAAGAATTCACATGAGGATTTTACACTTGTGTTTGCTACATAACCATGAACTTAGTTCCTCAAGTTCACTCCCGAGCTGAGATGAACTTGTTAGGATATCGGAAACTTCTATTTATCCCTTCAATAGGTATTTAATACTTTTCTTTCATGATTAATTTCCTTCAACGATGTCCCTCTATTGTGGCCATTTTTCTCCGCTTACCTAAGCTTTTCCTTAAAATCTCACCTTTCTCTTTTACAACCCTTTATGCTTATCTCAGCTTAGCATTTTTCCCTAGCTAAGCCATTTAAGGGTTTTTTCTCTCCAACCCATTAAAGCTTATTTGGAATCTTATTTAGATCTAGAATCCTTATCATGAAATAATTATCCTATTCTCATTTAAAGATGAGATTTATTTTGTTTTTCTTTCTTTAGAAAGAATCTCATATCCAAGTGTTTCATTCCCAAGTACTTCAATTCCCTTTATTTATTTCTTAGTAAAATTAGTCATTTATTTACATACACCTTTCAATGTACTTCATGGCTTTACCGCTATTCCTACTAACATCATTCAATCTGAACAAAGAGACATCATTACAATGACAGAGGGATATTACAATATTCTTTACTGTTTTAATTAAATTGATTAATTAAAAAAAAGTTATAAGAACAGGTGTCATATGAATATGATTTAAGATTTTTAGGGCATGTGGTGTTAGCAATCCATGATATAGTTCCATGATATTGTAACAAAGCCTATTTAATAATAATAATAATAATAATAATAATAGCTCAAGCTCAGGGTGTTAATGTCCATCCCACACAGTACTTGGATGATGAGATGTGGTAAGTGTGCTGGATTTGGGAACTTGCACTAGAACATTCTAAAGGAACTGATGATTATTTGGTAGTGGGTTATGTTGACTATCAGTGTTATTCAGACATGTGAGATGAGTGTGAGGTTTGTTGGAGGCTCTATGAGTGTGCATTTTGTAAGGGGCTTCTCCAGAGTGCCTTGCAGACCATTCTTCACATGAGGAGTGTAGAAAATTTCACTATAGATCACTTGATAATGCAATATACTAAAGAAAAATACTTGAGCTACTTCTACAAACAAACTTGCGGAAGCTTCATCGATTTTGAGCAAGATCAAATAGAACACATATAACAGAGAATGAGAAATCAATCACATATGAACATAGAAGAATACTTTGGGGAAAGCCTCAGCTAAAATCCCCGCTATTTGTATTATCATACAAGTGGAAATATCTCCAGATTACACAAAGCTTTAGCTCACAAGATATTCAGCTCTCAGTACAATCCCTCAGTGTTGCTCATAAACTAAATAGACACAACATATGGCTTCCTTCAGTCCTCCAAGCCTCCTATTTCCTTGCACAGTTTCTCTTGGGTTCTCTGGCTGCCACCTGTGTGAATTCCCTTCTCACACAATTCACCAAACTCAGAAATAACTGTGCAATCCTCAAGGAATGAATTCCTTCTGCATGCAAGAGATATCCTCATGGGAATATTCCTGCAACTGATAGTACATTGTCCCTTCCTCTGATCTCAATTGGGTCTCTAACTAAACTGACATGCATGAGTTATTTATGAGAGAATATTTAGTTATCTGCAGTACACTAGTTACACGCATGCATGCATTAACTAACTGAACTCACAATCAGTTCCACAAACTGTTGGAACTAATCTAACTGGACTTAACTCAGTTAACTGAGCTTACTAATTACAACTCAAAATACAACTCATCCCAATCTCCTTAATTAAGAGACTTCATGTTTGATTTTCTCCAACTAATTAACTCAAGATGAATTAATTAATTATTTTTGAAACAGCTGCTAAGATCAAATTCGAATTTTAATTCTCAATTTTAGTTCAGGGACTAACTAAGTTTGGAATGTATCCCAAAATGTTATTTATAGCAATGCTATTTTTAGCACTTCTATATTTAGCATTTCTTGTTTCTATTTTCAACACTCCCTCTCAAAAAGAAAGGGATTATCTATCATCCCAATCCTATCCCTGTGGAACTCAAATTTGCATTTTGACAATGCCTTAGTCAAAATATCTGCATCCTACTTCTTGGTCGAAACATACTGCAACAACATGATCCTCTTCACCACAAAGTCTCGAAGATGATGATACCAGATATCGATGTGCTTAGACTTGTCATGAAATACTGGATTCTTAGAGAGTTTGATACAACTATGATTAACACAATAGATCACAGTTGGATCCATCCTCTGATCAAACAATCCAACTAGAATTTTCCACATCCAAATGGCCTCACATGCTACCTAACTGGTAGCCACGTATTCAACCTCTGCTGAGCTAAGTGCAACTGACCTCTATTTCCTGTTGTACCAAGAAACTATAGCTAAACCAAGGTTGAAAATTCCTCCTGAAGTGCTCTTCCGATCTGATGGATTCCCTGCCCAATCTACATCTGTGAAACCCTAAACCTTCACTCCCTCTATCCATTTGTACCATAATCCATCCTGAAATGTGCCTCTGAGGTATCTCAGCACATGCTTCGTTGCCTTCCAAAATAGCATGGTAGGCTGAACCATAGCTTGACTCAGCTGGTTCACTACAAAGCATAAATCTAGTCGTGTGTTCACTAGATACATCAATGAACCTACAAGCTACCAATAAACAATAGCAGCTACTACCTCACCTGATGTAGCATCCTCCTTCCTCCAATTACCTACTAGAGGAGTCTGCATGGGCTTCCACTTCTTCATGTGGAATCTCCTGAGTATCTCACTGGCATACTTGCCTTGAGACACAAACACTTCCCCATCTTTCTGCCACACTTTCATGCCTAGAAAGTAGTGCATGATACCCATGCCTTTCATCTTGAACTCTCTTGCAAGGTCCTCCTTGCAAGACTTGATCAACTGATCATCACCTGTCAATATCAGATCATCAACATAAATAACAACGATCAATGACTTACCTTCTACCATGATGTGGTAAAGGTTCGCATCTACTTCACTCTTTGTGAAGCCCAACCCGGTGAAATAGTTGCCGATCCTGGTGTACCAAGCACGAGGTTCTTGCTTGAGCCGGTACAAAGCTCTCTTAAGTCGGCACACATGCAACTCATGATCAAGGTCTCAAATCATTTTGGATACTCTATGTATACCTCTTCCTCAATCTTTCCATTGAGGAACGCAGTCTTCACATCCATCTGATGGATCTTCCAACCCATCTGTGCTGATAGTACTAACATCGACCTGATAGATGAGTACCTTGCTACAGGAGCAAAATTCTCATCATAGTCAATCCCCTCAACCTGTGAGAAACCACGAGCAACAAACCTTGCCTTATGTTTCTCCACACTACCATCAGCTGCTTGCTTTACCTTGTAAAACCATCGAGAACTCACCACTAACCTGTTCTCTGGTCTTGGAACAACATCCCAAACATTGTTCCAAACTATGGAGTCGTACTCCTCCAGCATAGCATCAACCCAGACTAGTTGTTGCGTTGCTTCCTCGAAGGAAGATGGTTCAGGCTGTAACATTCCCCAACCAGGGCCATGTAACCAGTGTACCGCTCAGGTGACCTCCTTTGTCTGCACTAAGAAGATGGTTGTCCCACATTCTCTCTCGCATCCATCATCAATCTGTTAGCTTTCCTTGAGTGTTTCTGCTCGTCTCTGGAAGACTTTGTATGAGTGGATGTCTCCACTCCTGGATCCTCTACATGTGGCTGCCCTGCATCAATCTAAGGCTCCTCCTCCTTAGGAACCAAAAGTTCCTCCTCTGCATGCAACTTGAGCTCCTTCTCAAGGGAAACTCGCATGCCCTTCTGCTTGTCAAACTTTAGACCTCAGCGTACCACTGTCCTCTGATTGGTAGGCAAGAACACCCAATAGTTGTGTGGTGTATGAGTGTACCCCAGAAGTATCCCCAACTCAGCTGTTAGTTTTAGCTTCTTCTAGGAATATTTGATCACATGGAATAATACTGATGAGCCAAAGATCCTAAAGTGACTCACATCTGGTCTCTTCCTGGAGAAAGCCTCCTCTGGTGTCTTCATTCCCAGTGTACGATGCAAGCTTCTATTCTGCAAGTATACTGTTGTATTGCATGTCTCAGCCCAAAAATGAAGTGGTAGGCCTTGGTCATGCAACATCGCTCGAGCTGCTCCCACAATTGTTTTGCTCTTCCTTATGGCCACCCCATTCTGCTATGGGTTATGGGGTGCCATCAACTCCCGTTTAATTCCTTCTGCTGCACATAAGTCCTTAAACTGTTGAGAGACATACTCTCCACCATTGTCACTTTGCAAGGTCCTTATTTTCTTTCTAGATTGTTTCTCAACCAAGGCTTTGAACTCACAAATCCTTGAGAAGGTTTGATCCTTCTTTTGCATGAAGTAGATCCAACATCTATGAGAAAAATCATCAATGAAAATAACATAGTACCTTTGTTTAGCAGTGGAGGTTGTTGAGAATGGTCCACACACATCTGTATGAACTCGCTCAAGGATAACTCTAGCTTGACTGTCTCGATCCTGAAAGGAAGATTTTGCATACTTACCCAAGGTAAAACCTTTGCATGTATCCACTTGCTCTAGTTTACCCTTTGGAAGTCCGGTAGAAATCTTTTGCATGATCTTCAAGGCCCCATGGTGCAAGTGGCCCAATATTCTATGCCATAGCTCGCCAATATCTTGGCTTTGCACCAACTCTACTTTGGAAATCAATGCAACACAATCATATACCTCCAGCTTGTAGAGATTCTTTACTCAAATCCGAATCCTCTTGGTCTGTCCAGTGCCAATGTGCCTCAGGAATGCCTTTCCTTTACTAAAGACAACATCATAGCCTTTGTCTTCCAACATAGTGATAGATATCAAGTTCTTCTTTAGTCCAGGCACATACTTTACATCATTCAAGGTGAGAGGAGCTCCATGCTCCCTCTGAAACACAGTACTTTCCATCATCGCCCATCTCTATGCGCATCTAGAAGTCCTCATCCTCCAAGGTACTAAATAAAATCTTGTCGCCGGTCATGTGGAATGAGGCTCCACTGTCTAGGTACCAAACACAACCCACCATCGATGAAACCATGCATACGATGAGGGTGAAATCCAATTCAAACTATGAGGCTAGTGCCTCACCATCTGATCCTTTCGAGGATCCCTCCTTGGATTTCTTTTGTGGACAATTTGTAGCATAATGGTCGACCTCATGACAATGAAAGCGTCGCACTTTCGATTTTTCAATCTTCTTCCCACCATGGGAAGAAATCGATTTGGAAGGGGAAGCCTTCTCTTTCCCTTTCCTCGCCTTACTCGCTAAGGCTAGATTTTCTTCATCATCATGCTTTGATGAAGAACCATCTCTAGTGCTTCTCCTTATCTCCTCCTGCATCAGATCCAACCACAGTCATTCCCAATCTAGTAGTTTCTCTCTTCCATTTACTGATTCTTGGTATTTATGCCAGCTCTTAGGAAGATCTAGGAGAGCAGGACTCACCATGTCATCATCGGTTTTCATGATTCCTACACTTCCAAGCTCATCCCCGTAGGTGGTGAGATTGTTCAGATATGTAGAGATCGTGTCGCCCTTTTTACACTTGATTTTTCAAAGCTTGTCTTTCAGTGCCAGCTTCGTCTAATCGATGATATTTTGATATAGATCCTTCAATGTTTTCTACATTGAAAATGGTGTCTCCTTCCCATGGAGACTTGAGACAATGTGGTCTCGAACTCCCTCCAAGAGGATCTTCCTCGCTCTAGCCACACATTTCTTCCATTTCGCCAATTCTTGGGCATTAACAGTTGCTGGCTTGGGGACTTCTTGATCACTGAAGTCCTTCAAACCGTTTTCCTCTAATACCTCTTCCATGCGATCCTTCCAGGCTATATAATTCAAGCTGCCATCTAGGGCATACTCGAGTCTCAAACCGTTGAACGACATTGGTGAAATTTAAGATGTGATAAGAATTCAATTTCTATAATTAGGAACTTCAAACTTCAAACTTCTACCTTCTTTGTATATTGTTCTCCTCTTTCATCACCTTTGCTCTGATACCATGTAGAAATTCTCACTGTAGATCACCTGACAAAGCAATATACTAAAGCAAAATACTTGATCTACTTCCACAAAAGACTTGCGAAAGCTTAATCGATTTTGAGAAAGATCAAATAAAACACATATAACAAAGAATGAGAAATCAATCACACATGAACACAGAAGAATACTCTGGGGAAAGCCTCAGCTAAAAACCCCGCTATCTGTATTATCATACAAGTGGAAATATCTCTAGATTACACAAAGCTCTAGCTCACAAGCTATCCAGCTCTTAGCAGAATCCCTCAATGTTGCTCAATGACTGAATAAACACAACATATTCCTTCCTTTAGTCCTGCAAGCCTCCTATTTCCTTGTACAGTTTCTCCTGGATCCTCTAGCTTCCACCTTTGTGAATTCAATTCTCGCACAACTCACCAAACTCAGAAATAATTACGCAATCCTCAAGGAATGAATTCCTTCTGCATGCAAGAGATATCCTCATGGGAATATTCCTGCAACTAATAGTACACTGCCCCTTCCTATAATCTCAACTGGGTCTCTGACTGAACTGACATGCATGAGTTATTTATGAGAGAATATTGAGTTATCTGAAGTACACTAGTTACATGCATGCATGCATTAATTATCTGAACTCACAATCAGTTCCACAAACTATTGGAACTAATCTAACTAGACTTAACTCAATTAACTGAGCTAACTAATTACAACTCAAAGTACAACTCATCCTGATCTTCTTAATTAAGGATAACTTCCTCAATCAAAGGGGTAACTGTTGCATGCCTTCACATAAACTTCTTGTTTGATTTTCTCCAACTAATCAACTCAAGATGAATTAATTATTTATTTTTCAAACAGCTACTAAGATCAAATTCGAATTTTAATTCTCAATTTTAGTTCAGGGACTAACTAAAATTGAATGTATCCCGAAATGCTATTTATAGCAATGATATTTTTAGCACTTCTATATTTAGCATTTCTTGTTGCTATTTTCAACAAGGAGCCCCTTGTGTGATTTCTAGTGCATGTTATGAAAATTAAAGGTTATTTGAAAAAGACAAGTTTGTCATTTGGGACCCGATTTGTTTGTTTAGATACCTCCGGGACAATGTAGGAAGGGATGGGTGTTGGTAGGAAAATTTTGGTTGTTGGCAATTCACAATCTTAAAATTATGGTTTGTTTCCTTTGTAGGGGTTAAGTGGTGACCTTCGTGGTCTAGTACTCAACATTGTGCCCCTGTGGGGAGGTCCTAGATTTTTCTTTTCAGTTCTGCGCTTAATTGTAGTAGTCAACTTTTTCTCTTTTTTTTTTTTATGTTTGGAAAGTGTTGATGGGGCGACTTCACCCATCTCCTTAAGCTAGAATTGGGGTGGTGGGGAATTCCCTCCCCTATGTGGTTTGCCTAAGTCCCTAGTGGGTATCGGTTTTATTGTAGAATCATTTTGGATAAGTTTGGGGGAGTGCACTATAATCCTTGAGGACGAGTGGGATCTTGGAAGTTTCTTTTGGTTGCTAGATGCCCGTGGTTGGGTGTTATCCCATATGTTTGTAGTGGTGAGCTTCAACATGACTCACAGTGGGATGCCCTTAGCCTTTTGGTCAGTTCTAGTTTGTGTATGTTCCTTTGGTGGTGGTTGGATTCTTGGTTCCATGTCTTCCTCTCCTTCTCCCAAGCCTTTATAAAGTAAGGCAAGCCTAGCTCACCATCGTCAGCCCGATAAGGTTTACCTATGATATTTCAAGGGATTGGTTAGGTATGTGGGTCCTAGTGGTTTAGTTTTGAAAGCACTCAATGTTTTGGTTGTTATTCTCATGTTTCATTAATGGGGCCACTTGCACCTTATGGGAGGGCAACATGGACATGGAAATCATCCTCTAGCTGATCAACAAGTTGATATTAGGGACATATATCAACCATCAAGGGACTCACCTAGGTGTGTGTATTTACTTCCACCCTTTGACTCCTTGGAAGCTCAAATTAACGTCATCTAGGCAATTATTTACCAACAACCCCAATAAGGACATATGATCGCAGTGAGGTGATAAGTTTTCTCAACAACATCCAATACAACTAGTGTTATATCATAGACCGCCTTGAGTCCCTTTCAAGAGGCTAGAAGTTCATTAAGGACATAATGGATAGCTTTGAGGGGCGTATGGCCCATATGGAGTTTCATGTGTATGATGCTTTCCACGATCATGGTGAGGGTGACAATGCAGCTTCAGATCTGAACAATTATTAGGAATGATGAACATGAATGGTTATTTTTTGTATTCTACAGAGTATTTAGTTTTATGGGTCATCAATATGTGGATGTATAGTTTTCTTTTGTTGTTATCCTAAATTTTTTGTTTGTACTTGCTAGCAAAAAAATCCGGTCAAAGTGAGGATTAACTTTTTTGGCAAAGTTGTTGAAACGATGTAATTTGATTCTGAATTATTAAATTTTTTTATTGAAAAACAAAAAAATTAATAATAAAGTTATAATTTAGTTAAACCTTATGAATTTTAAACCTTTGTAATATGAAAGGTGACATGATAATATGTAATTTTATTTCTATAGGCATTTACTAGCCATTGAATTGGTATTATACCTTACTAGTCATTGCAATATAATTAATAGAATATGGATTGTTTGATGCCAACCATTTATAAACAAGGTTATTTGGTGGGAGTCTTTGATGTTTGCCAACTTGTACTATGTTTCAAGTGAAAATTATTATAAAATTATTATCATTCCTTTGATATAATATAGTACTTTCTATAACCTTATCGTGTTCTCTATGTTGACCATTATTTTCATTTGACCATTTTTATGTACTAGGTTAGAAGTTTTTATTTTGTGTGGGTTCATAGAGCACCAAAATTTCTTTTTCAAAAATACCAACTTAGAGGGATCAAATCAAATTGCTTGACGTGAAAACTTTTTTAGAGTGCAAAATACAATGTGTTATTTTTTATTACTTAAATTTTATTTTGAATGCTAAATAGAGTATATATATGGGACTAGATAAAAAAATTTAACCATAAACACTTAATTTTTTTCTCTATATAGATATATATGAATTTGATATCGACATAAATAAGTTAACATAGATCTTCAAATGGTTTATTTAAATCTTTTGTTTAAATATTTCTGAAAAGTATAAGATTTAACATGATTCACCTCATTTTCTTTTTAATACTAATTACTTTACAACATATTCATTTTTTTATTTTAATTAGAGCTAACATTAATTTTCTATTTAGAACATAAATTTTAAATTTAATTTTAAATTTTAATTTTTAATTTTAAAAAAGCAAAGACAAACAAAGAAACTTACACATTTGCATCCCTTTATACTGGGCTATAGAATGAAATTACGCATCCCCTCTTACTAGACTATAGATTAAACCTCTCACCTCAATCAATGTATTTAGTTAAATAAAATTTAATTATAAGAAATAGAAACAATGTGATTTCTTTAAAGGTTGTTGCAAGTTACCAATAAAATAAAATACATGAACAATAAAATAATTTAATCATTTCAATCAAAACGTAAGCATTTCTAATGAGAAATTTATGGTATTTAGTTTATTCATTGTGTATAGCATAAATAAATTTATTTATTATTTAGTTTATTCATTTTGTAAAGCATAAATAAATTTAGAAACACTGAGTGTTGTTGTAATGATGTCTACTCTATCTTCTTTTAATATCAAGCGGTGTTGCATCAAAGCATATTTATTGTGTCATTCAAAACACACAATCCGGAAGAGAACAAAATCAAAAGAGCACAAATAAATGATTTACAATATAGGAACGTGAGATGATCGAGAATCGTTGTAGTAAAATAAATTTGTTACTTGTGACTCAAGTTATATGTATCAAATTGATTTAAAACATAATCCTTATATTTATTATTATTATTATTTGTTGGTCAATGTGGACAGGTCACCGAAGAAATTGCTCGAGTACCAAATCAGAATATGTATTTTTATTTTCCCTTACTGAGGAGGGTGCGATCTGTAACCATGGATAGCCCTTTTTGCAAGCAAGATCTGCTCACCTCAGCATTACAATTGAGTTCTCCCTGAATTTCCGCTGCACCTTCCACGAGCCCTAGACAAAATTAAAATTTGCAAATATTATTATTAACATTCCAAGGCAAGGGATCATCGAATGGCAGCAAATGTTTGGATCGTGGAAAGGCCAGAGGTGCCTTTACAACTAAATCTCTTCCCCTGCATCTTCGAGTAGCCTTCCTTCACAGCCGCTAAATTCGGGGATGGGCTCCCGAAAAATTTCGTAAGAAAGTTCGGTGAAGATTCTAAGCATGGACAGACAGCAGACGCCGTCGACTTGCCCACAAACTGTCAGGAAGGATACGCGAATATGAGTTAACCCACACTCAATAGCTATATATAGTAGTTACATGAGATGTGCTGAGCACCAGGGAAATTGAGATATTCTGGTCTGAGTACTTCTGAAATCCTTTACAGCACTTTAATGTGAGTAACGCCTTTCTTTAACGGCAATAGTTGTTCCGGAATAGGCGATATTAATTGACTTTTTAGGGTTACAGATTGAAGTTCACGCTGGAGTTAGCCTGTATTTGTGTTATTCTGACGGTGTCATCTCTTCTGCGCGTGAAAAGAATCGTTATGAGCTCCAGCAATCCCAGAAACATGAGGAGATTCTCCCCAAGGCGTTCTCCTTGGTGTGAGAATTACGACCGATTCAAATACGATGACGAGGACGAAATACAGAAAGATGTTTTCATTATGCAGCCCAGGAAAATTCCACCGAATATTTTCAATAACAGCGATGATGAAGGCGATAAACGCCCTGACTTATTTCTCGATATGTAACGACCTATGAGATTTATCCCGCATTCAAAAGAACCATATAGATTCATTTGCAGATGGATTTCAACACTGAGAATTTCATGGTAATTATCATTCTGTTATATAATTTGAGTATTATTTTGGATTTGTAGTCTTTTTTAATATTTGAAGAATTGATGTTGGTTGCAAGATTGTAGGAGAGTTGCAAATTGTAGTTCAATTTATGGAATCTATATTGAGATATCAACCTTAACACTGTCACATAGATCTATGTTAATCTGAAGAAACAACGAGTAAATTATGTTAATTCTAAATTTATTAAACAATGAATAAAACTAAAAAGGAAAAGTATATTGCAAATCGGCTGTAAAGTTTATTATCGAAGAGAACGATTTAGGTTAATTTAACTTCATTGACATTATGATAATCAAGTAAAGGGTTGTGCTTTTTTCCAATAATATTGTTTTTAAACCTATGAGAATCCATGGAATATCTCATGCTGTGTCTTTTTAATTATTATTATGATGCATATTAGGGTTATGTATACATAAAAATTGAAATGAAAGGGTTGTGCTTTTTTCCAATAATATTGTTTTTAAACCTATGAGAATCCATGGAATATCTCATGCTGTGTCTTTTTAATTATTATTATGATGCATATTAGGTTATATATATATATAAACTTGAAATGAAAATATATCTTTTTAGATTTACTGTTAATTTCCAGATTTAATTATTTTATGGAGAGGATTAAATATTTTAGAATGTAAAGTATTTTTCTAAATTATTATTCCAAAGTTTATTAAATTTAAATAAATTAATATTATAATATATTAATTTAATGATGTTTTTTACAATTTATGGATAACAAAATTTATAGTATCATTAATAAAGTTTATATCAAATTATATTTTTAAATATTAACCAATTTTGAACAGAAAATATGTCTTTAAAGATTTTAAATAACTATACCGAATAGTTTTTATTTTTAAAATTCATTTTACAAATATTTAATTGAAAGAAATATTAAAAAATTGTGGAGTAGTATTGTCCATTTTTTATGTTGAATTGTAATGTAGTTTTTTATTTATATGATTATTTCATTTTTTTGTTTTGAGTGGACATTAATTTTTATTATTATTTTATTGGACATGTGACATACTAACACATCTCCTTATAGTGGGTTGTAGAATATGTCTTT